>CAUYQG010209727.1:0-38255 GCA_963574415.1 Tarsius wallacei
GTGTGTGTGTGTGTGTGTGTGTATAACCATCTTATTGATGTTATTTGCAAGGAATTTCTTTTCCAAGAGATAATTTGTTTTCTAATGGAACATTTGTTCAATTTTTAATAATTTGCTTGTGAATGTTGAAGACCATTTAAAATAGAAAATCTCTGGACTATCTATAGGGATTCAGAAGTAGATGCCCAACTGCAGTCTCCACCCCATGAATGCGAAGTCAGTTTTCAGCAATCTGTGCACCAAGCAATTCAAGATGAGGAATGGAAAAGGGATGGGAAAGAGAAATGTGGGAAACAAGCACAGATGTAGGAATGGGCTTCGGTGTATAATACACGAAGACAGAGGAAGAAAGTTTTCATAATTTCCTCATCAATGAACAAGAAACTTTTCAACTTAATATGTGAAGATTTAGAAAGCCAATGAAGGTTACACTTGTCATGAGATTATATGAACTCTTAACTTTATAATTCAGTTGAAGTCAAATCTCTTCCTTAAAATAAAACACACACACACACACACACACACACACACACACACACACACACACACACTTACTTCCTGGACCCAACAGGTCCCTGGGGCTTCTCAGCTCTCTCTCCTTTCCTTGGTATTACTTGTCCTCTTCTTCAGCACCTACTTGTTCTTCAGTTTCAGCTCAGTTGTCACCTTCTTACAGGGAAATCTTTGGCTCCACACTGGTCAAATCCCTTTATCACGTGCTCTCAGAGCCTCATGTACCTCTTCTATTTAAAACTTAGCACAATTGCAATTTCACATATTTGTGTATAATCATGTAATATCTGTGTCACCACTAGACTGTAAGCTTAATCAGGGCAAGAATAGTATCTGTTTATTGTTATTATTTTTTCTATTTCTGTTTTCCAGCCCCAAGTACTTTGTTGAAGAAAAAAAATTGGCATTAGGGGCAAGGAATTATGGAAATTAGAGATGGATCCAGTGCCTGAACAACTCCTAAAAGCTGTTATAACAAATAATTAGACTTTTCAGTGCCCTGACAATCTCTGGCACTTTCTGAGGTTGGCACCCAGCATGACTCTAGATTTCTTTTATCATATACGCATAACTCTTTTATTTGCCATGTACCTGAGCTTCCATGAGCTCCTGTTCCATGCTGAGCTTTGCCTTAGACAGCCTGATTCTGATGATAAGCAGATGAATTGTCGTCACTGCAGATGGACTTGACTCTTACTGGCTTTCCTCCACACAAGCTGCTTCTAGGTGACAATGCTTTTCTATTTCCAGATGAGAAGTTGCTGTCAATCTACTTAAGACTGAACCTGGACATTATTTCCACTGTGAATCTCTTTTCTGGGGCTGCTTAGCTGAACTAATTATGTACTTCTGGTTCTCTTACAAGCAAGCTGCCAACCAGGCCAAACTGTCTGCTGGGGAATTTGAGAAAAATGCTAACTGGAGCTGAGTATGAGCTTGCCAAATTCACAACTCACCCTGACATTTAGTGGAGGCATTCAGCGCACTTAGCACAGTATCCCAGCACGCCATGCTTTAGTTAGTATGATGATTAATTCCTACCTTGCAGGGTGGAGTTCACTGAACCAAAGTGCATGCTCACGGCCTGCATCTGGCCAGGGGACAGATTTCCCCACGCAGCATTTATAGAACCCAGGTGGTCAGTCTCATGGGACCCGAGGCCTTCTTGGAGTTCAGATGCCTAAATTGACTGCTTGCCATGACATCTTTGGATGTTATCAATCCTCCCTTAAGAAAAATGCAGGGGGATTTTGGAGTTTGCCATGAGGTCGCACACAGCTCTGGCCTCCTCCGTGGCTCAGTGCATATATAACCTCTGGTGAGAACAATTTAAATGCACCATTAATCCCATGATGGTCACGAGTAGTTGTACCCGCTAGGGTTTCAGTGGCAGGGCAACCGGCATCTGCTTTCTCATGATTTCTCAACGAAATCAACAATCTTTAGCTCTGCATCTTGGTCCTTTTCCACAATTTTCTCCCTGATTCAACTTGTTAATTTTTTCATGAGAACTTTCTTTGGCTTCACCTATGTGAGTGCCAATGCTTAGGTACGTGCATATTATTTTTGCCTCCTTTAAAAGGTGAGTGCATAGGGCAACCCCTTGGGGTCCCCTCCCACTGTGGGAACTTTTCTGTCCTCTCAATAAATCCTGCTTTCTAAAAAAAAAAAAAGGTGAATGCGTAAAAGAAAGAACTGGGTCATATATTCATCTGTATTCCTAACATCTAATACAGCACCTAGAAAATTGTGGGTGATAAGTGCATACATCGAATTAAACTGAAATTTTGTTTTTATTTTTTTAATTGGGGTCTATTCTATTGCCCAGGTTGGAGTGCAGTGGCACTATCATGACTCACTGCAGACTTGACTTCTTCAAGTCTCAGGCAATCCTTCTGCCTCAATCTCCCAAGTAGCTGGATTACAGGCATGTGCAACCACAGTCAGTTAATTTTTTTAAAATTTTTTTGTAGAGACAAGGCCTTGCTATGTTACCCAGGCTGGTCTTGAACCCCTGGGCTCAAGCAATCCTCCTGCCTCAGCTTCCCAAAGTGTTGGAATTACAGGTGTGAGCCACACCACGCCTGACCTGAACTGAATTCTTTTAAGTTTTCTAAAATTAGGGCTCTGTATCTTCCTACTGTATTTTTTTCATTCCTTTAATAGAAAATTAGATACCAACAATTGCCTTTATTGTGATATGATTTTCTTGGATGCTACGCTGGTCATTATAGAAAGAAAATTTTATAAATGTACTTTTGTTGCTATAGAAATAAAACTCACAATTGGTAACATTGTCCTGGGTCTGTGTTGCTAGAAGCACAAGAGAATAAAAGCATTAGATTAAAGTACAAATGGTCAGGTCCCAGTTAGTTGCTGGGAGGATGTTTAAAGTGAGCTTCAGAACTCACGTACTCCCAGGTGGGACTTAGGGAGAGCAGTGGCCGTGGGGCTTTCTTTCCAACAGAAATGTCAGAGAAAGGAAGTACACTGCACAAATTCATGAGACACCTTTAACATTGTGGACTATTGAATGGAGACTTCTCTGCGCCCCCTTCAACAAAGTATTGCCCTCTATCTAGGGTCACTAAAAGTTAAGGCCTAGAAGAAAAAAAATAGACAACTTTTTTTCTCTTTTAATTTTTTTTATTTTAACGGTGTGGGGTACAATTCAGGGTTAGGTATACAAATGTTCATTATGCAGGTACCCTTGTTGATGAGGTGTGTCCCCCAACTCCAAGCAGATTCCCACTACTGCCAATCCTTTTCTTATAGCATTATGATGACTGTTCAAGGTCTGCTTATGAGTGAGAACATGTGATACTCAGTTCTTTGTATCTGTGATACATCACTCAGTATTATAGACTCTAAGTCCATCCAGGTTGCTGCAAAGTTCATGATTTTATTCTTCCTTATGGCTGTGTAATATTCCATTGTGTATATGTACCACATTTTTTTTATCAGTCCTCTTTTGATGGGCAGCATGGTTGGTTCCATGTTCTTACTATTGTGAACAATGCAGTGATAAATATACATGTGCAGGTATTTTTTCATAGAGTGATTTGAGTTATTCTAAGTATATTCCCAGTAGGGGGATTGTGGGGTTGTATGGAAGGTTGATCTTTAGATCTTTTAGGAATCGTTGCACTGTTTTCCACAGAGGTTGTACTAGTTTACACTCCCACCAACAGTGTAGAAGTGTTCCCTTTTAGCCTCATCCTCTCCAGCATCTGTTATTTTTTGAGTTATTGTTGATGGCCATCCTGACTGGAGTTAGGTGGTATCTCAGTGTAGTTTTAATTTGCATTTCTTTGATGACCAGTGAGGCTGAGCATTTTTTCATGTGTCTGTTGGCTGCTTGTGTGTCTTCTCTTGAGACGTGTCTATTCATATCTTTTGCCCATTTTGTAATGGACTGTTTGTTTTTTCTTTTCGGGATGTTTGAGCTCCTTGTAAATCCTAGCTGTTAGGCCTTTGTCAGATATACAGTTGGCAAATATTTTTTCCCAGTCTGTGGGCTGTCTCCCTGCTCTCTTGATGGTTTCTTTGGCTTTGCAGAAACTTGTCAGTTTGATGAGGTCCTACTTGTCTATCTTATCTCTTATGGCACTTGGGATTTTTATCAGGAATTGGTTGCCAGTTCCAATTTCCATAAGGGTGTCTCCTGCATTTTCTAAGGTTCTTATAGTTTGAGGTTTTACATTTAGGTAAATTAGACATCTTATAGTCTGCCCCTTTGTTTTACAAATGAGGAGACTGCGACCCAGACAGGTGAAATGGCTTCTTCAAGGTAGCACAGCAGGCCTGGTCGCATAGTTATACCTAAAATACAAATTTCTGAAATTTAAAGCTAAGATAATATACATAAACTGCCAAGAAAAGAATCTGACACATGGATTTAATAATGCCCCCCTCTCTCAGCACCCTCCCAAAAGATAGGTCCATGTCTACATCCCTGAAATCTGTCAGTGTTACTTTTTTGAGAAAAAAAGTGTCTTTGCAGATGTAATTAAGTGGCAGATCTTGAGATGAGAGCACCTCAGACTACTTTGGTGGGCCCCAAATCCAATGACATGTGTCCTTATAAGAGACAGAAAAAAGGCCGGGCTCGATGGCTCAGCCTTTAATCCCAGCACTTTGAGAGGCCAAGGTGAGTGGATTGCCTGAGCTTGTGGATTCAAGACCAGCTGGGGCAACTTGGTGAGATCTCATCTCTACAATAAATCAAAAATTAGCTGGGCGTGGTGACGCATGCCTGTAGTTCTGGCTACTTGGAAGGCTGAGCCAGAAGGGTCGCCTGAGCCCAGTAGGTCAACACTGGGGTGGCTGTGAGCATGCCGCTGCACTCCAGCCTAGGCGATGGAGTGAGACTCCAATACAAAAAAATAAAAAGAGAGAGAGAGAGAAAGAGGAGACATGGACAGAAGAGGAGGTGACATGACCATAGAGGCAGAGCTTGGAGTGATGAGACCACAGTGAATACCAACAAGCACCAGAAACTGGAATAGCCAAAGAACAGGTGTTCCTCTAGCATCTCCTTCAGACTTCTGGACCCCAGAACCATGAGAGAACATGTTTTTGTTGCTTTTAGCCACCAAGTTTATGGTGCTATGTTACGGCAGCCTCAGGAATCTAATATAGTAGACATTAAATCCTGTTCCTTAATTCTGCCTCCCACTCTTTGCCTCTGCATAAGGATGTTCACAGATCACTTGCTATTTTAGCAAACGGCAGTTAGCACTACCAGGACACTTGCTCAACACCATAGCCTCCCTGGGATCCAGGGTAATGTAGTGAAGAGCGAGACCAGTTTGGCTCATTGAATCTTAGGAAATTTTATTGATCTCATGATGCCTACTGGCATCTTGGGAGCAGGCAATAAAATATCATAAGTCCGGTTTCCAAGAAGAAACGTTCATAATGATTTATATAGTTTCTGTGCCTGTTCATGTTATATAATTTTTCCCAATTTATCCCACCTTCTGATTATCATATCCATCCACATTCCACAGTAAGCTACAGATGATTTATCGGGCGATCTAGAAGAAATAAACCTGCAAGTGAGATCTTAGCTTCCAATTCAGAGAAGATTATGATTTGAAATCCCATCCAATGGCCTCAGTTACTGTTTTTGAGCACCAGCTCACAAACACTGGGAATATTCTCAGGTGGATCTGGACACACTCAACATCCTGACACATGGTTGCATATGGGTTCTCTGCATTGCCTAGTCTCATCAATAAATAAGACAAATGTATAATACAGAAGTCATATTTACCAAATAAGGAAAAAAGGAAGGACATTATTCCTATTATAGAAGTTCTAAAAGGAAAAGGGAGGTCTGTACCACCAGATAGCACTACAGAAAATGAGATGTCAAACTGTAGAGAACAGTCTTCCTCTGTCCAGGAAGAGCAGGGTAGCAAATAGTTAAGGTAGGTCTGACTGCAAAATCTGCCTTCCTAAGCTGTGCAGGTATAGTTTAGCATAGTTTTAAAAGAGTACATTTCCTCCCTGGCCAAAAACAGCAATGGCTGTCAAAGAAAGGACTCCAGAAGGTGGAAATATGGCCACTGGTATCTGAATGGTCAGGAGGATTGCCTGAAGAACCACACACAGCTTACGCAGGCTGCCACTACCATGAAAAACAAAGTATTCCAGAAAATATTTGTTTTAAGTATTCTTGATTTTGCCTTGTGGAATGCAATTCTCTACAACAGGGTCCAATTCCTCAGGCAGATTTAAATACTTTCTTCCTTATGTGTCCTGTGTCCATAGCATTAATATTGTCCTAATCTCACAGTTCACTTGCATCTGTCTCTGGAGCATCCAGATGGCATGACAGATAGTAATGATAAATGACAAATGAATGAATGAAGCTAATATTGCTCCTTTTTTGATTGTGCACTAAAGTTTTGTTCCTGTAAGGAAGTATATCTTGTGGTGACCTTAAGATACAAAGACACAAGTAACTTGTCTGGGAGCAGGGCAAGTATCTTTAATATCTAGATGATTATTTCCTGTTCCCTCAACATCTAAGGAATAATCTTGCATAACAAACTCAGTTGTGAGGAAACTCTTCAGTCTTTTGGTCAAGTATTTCAGGCACTTCAATTTCGTTTCACCCTAAATAAAAAGCTATATAATAAGTTGGTACAGTTCATTATTAGTCTTTCTCTAGAGACACTATCATTTCCCAACAGGCACAGCAAACTGAAAATGTTCATGAAATTAAGATTACTGTTTGACTTTGACTGACAAATGTGTTTCCTGGAGCAATGTTGCTTGTACATTTAGAGTGTTGTATTGCTTTTGTTTTAAAAGACATCTGACTGTTTCTTGGTGTATTATCAAGAACACAATATTAATCCTTCTGACTTCTAGTAGAAATACTTTTTCAGCAAATATAGCAATGGGATTACATCACTCAGTAATATAAATCTACAGTTCTTGTCATTATAAATCTAGGTTTTTACAGCTGTTCATACCTTAACCATTGAGTAACAAAATTCTCTATGATTTACTGATGTATTCATTCAGATATTTTTTCACCTCAACACTCAATGTATATCTATTCTTCCTAGTATTCTTCTTCCTTTAGTACTGAGAGCAAGTTTCGTAAAATCTTTAATAATGGCAACCTGATTGACTTATCTTCTGTAAGTAACTTAAGTTTGCCACAATTTGCCTCTTGCATGTTATTTGGCTCCTTGTTTCTCTTGGTACTGCTCTTCTTATCATCAAACTTCTGTAAACTGCCTACTGAATAGCTTTAAAATATTCCTAAACTAAAAAAAGGAAATTTTCATTTTCCTCTCAGAATGCCTTGTCTTTGAATAATTTCCAGAGAGGTAGCCTTGGTAAATAATAGTAAGAGCTGAATTCATCTTCCTTTTCCATAAGAGAAGAAAACTAACACAATTCCCTTCATGTCTGAGCTGATGCTGCTCTAATGTCCAGGGTAGTGTCAGTAATTTGTCAGATGTTTATAGACTTAAAAAAAAAATAAAGAATCTTATTATTCTAACATTCCTAAGAACAGCAATGCTCCTTCAGGAGTTTCTGATAAAGATAATGATCCTGCCACTGACACCAAAAGGAGAAAAACTCTTGGCCTTACCACAAAATCAGTGAATCAGCTCAGAGAGAAAAGAAAGTAGTGCACGTGGGATTCCATCTATGAACTGAATCCTTCTTGAACCCTCAGAAGCTGGTGACCAAAGCCTTGATTTTTTTTCTTAAGTATTAGTTTTAAGAACCAAGATAAATAATCTCAGAGTGAATGCATTTCTTGAACTCAAAAAATTAAAGTTAAAACATGGAAAATTTAAACCAGTGTTGAGAGGATAAGACAGCACAAATAAGAGCTGAAACCAGGATAAAAGAGTAGAATTGATGAGGGCAATTTAAATGGGTTTTTGTCAAATAGTCAGAGTGAAAAAATACTCGAATAAATCAACTGGCTTCATTTTTATCAGAGGCTGAAACCAAATGAGGGCAGTGGGCTGGACATCAGTCAGTCCCTGACAAACAGAATCCATCTTATTTCTCCCTTCCTAAGGTGGTACACAGACACAGTTCAGCCCTTGAATTGAGTGTTCCTTATTTCACTCAAATGAATCAATATTTATTCATCTCATTACAAACAGAGCTCAAAATATAATACACAGCTGCTTAAGCATTAACTTAAACTCATATCTAATCTTCTAGATGACTTTTTTTGAATGTATGTGTGTGTCATGTAGACAAAGTAATTGTACAAATGGTTTTTGGGGAGTTTTACTGGGTTTCTTGCTTGGATACCAACATATGCAGTAAGGTAAGGTCATGGAGGGGTACCAAAACAATAGTCCTTTCTATCCTTTACCCCCATGTCAAATCAGTACTTATGGTTGTGATTAAGCCTTACCTCTTCCAAAAATCTCTTTGGCTGCTCCAATGTACAGTGTTCTCTCTCTTCTGAAATCTTTTCACACTTATCACATGTAATCCTTGTAATTGATTTGATATATCATGCACTAAACTGTAGTGGATTTGTTTATGTGTTGTGTGTGCAGGTGCCTTATTGCCTCAGTGAAATTGCAAGCTGCTCAAAGGCTGGAATTAAGCCTTAAACTTCATGGTCTCCCTACCCAGCAGACAGCTACACTCACACAGTCTTCATTAATTATTATTACCTATTTAACCCTTTTACTTAATTATGAAAAGTTTGATTAATCAACAGTTAATAATTAATTTACTCTGCAAATATTTTTAAAGGATCTACTATGTGTTCAGCAATATTGTAAGGGCTGGAGCAGAGATTCTAGAAGGCAACTGAGGCAGAGAGAAACTGAGGAAGTAAGATATGCTTAATACAATTATGTTATGGTCCACTTTGACATATATATATGTCAATTTATGTTTAGTTTCCATATTTCAATATAGGGCCTCTTGTGTGTGTGTGTGTGTGTGTGTGTGTGTGTGTGTGTGTGTGAATAGACACACTTATTTCTTCCTAAGAAGAGAGTCATAAATTCAGACAGTTTTTTAGTCCTCTTCAAAGCGATAGCCCTTTTCAAACTCCTGCCCTTATGGGGTATGTATTCTACTCAGGAAAACAGGCAGTAAACAAAAAATGAAACAAGTAAATAAAATAATGCCAGATTGTGACAAGGGTTATGAAGAAAACTAAAGCTGAGTGAGGTGATAGAATTGGACTATTCTAGATAGGGCACTCTCAGACAACCTCACTGAGGAGGTGATACTTGAGCTGCAATCTGACACTTTTTAAGGGAAAAGCCATATGAATATCTAGGCAATGGGTCTTCCAGGCTCTTGATGTTGGTTTATTTAACGGCCAGCAAGAAGGCCCCAGTGGTTACAGGAGAGTAAGTGTAAATGAAAAATGGTAGGTTAATGTATATGAAATCAAACATTTGCTTTTATGCGTTTTGAAGAAAGGCTCAGAAAACTATTTTCCAAGAAGTTTCTCCCTCTTTTGTGTTTATTACATATGCCTTTGGTCTTCATCAATGTCTCCAGTGTGTTTTGGTTCTGATTTCCCAGTCCTTTGCCTTCTCCCTTATTTACCCCTCTAGGCACCTTAAATCCAGAGAAACCATGTCAACTGGAGAAATTACAGAAGCCTAGAATCTGTTTCATACTGGACCATCTCTCACTTATTCCAACCTGAATATGGTCCACCAAGCATCTTCATTCTTGCCACCAACTTGGCATAAAATAGCTAGAGAAAGTTTCCATTGTACAAGTATATACATGGATTCCACAACATCCGAAGTGCCCATGTCTCAACAAAGATCTTTTACTCAACTCCATTTAACTCCTGTCTTAGTGTGGGTTTCCTATTAAACAGAGGTTGAGCAGACATTAAATGCTGATCATTTATTTGGGAAATAACACACAATGGCAGTGAGAGTCAAATAAAAGGGAAATAAGGCAGAAAAGGATGGGTAACAATGCAGGGTGATACCTTACATTTCTGGTCATTGCTTCATGATGAGACATGAAGTGACATAGCCAGTCATTCAGCAGATGTGTTATTTAGGCTAAGTGGTGTACAGAGTAAATATTCAACAATCAACTTTCCAGGGAGTGTAGTGTTTGCCAATTTCCATGGTGTAAGTACTCCATGGCTGATTTTAAGCTACCAATATGACATTACTGAACATGGAGTTGAGAAGAGATGCATGTAATTGTCTCAAAATCCTGCAAGAGTCAGCTTCATTATATCACTAACTAGGCTGCACAGGATACAGCATAGGCTATCAAAAAACCCTGCCTATAGTAAGTTCCTTCAAGAAAGAAGAGACTTGTCTATTTGACTCCTTTTATCTTCCTGTCCCATTGATCAAATTTCACTCCATAAGTAAATAGCTACTTTGCACTTTAGGGCACATGATTGGGCCCCTTTGATGGCTACTTAAGAAGCTAGATTCCTTACTCTGTGGTAAGGTATTTATTCAATTGGTAAGTAGAAGGAAAGTCAGAAACTTTGGATATGTGTTTGATCAGGATTAGGTTGCAGAGTCACAGATTTAGGTTAAAGTGGTGTCTCTTGCAGATTCTAGAAGGCAACTGAGGCTGAGAGAAACTGAGCAAGTAAGAAACACAGTTATGTTGTGGATCACTTTGATGTGTGTATGTGTGTGTGTGTGTATACATACACCCTCAATTTATGTCTAGTTTCCATATTTCAATATAGGGCCTCTCAGCTGTGTGTGTGTGTGTGTGTGTGTGTGTGTGTGTGTGTGTGTGTGTGTTACAGACACACTTATTTCTTCCTGAGAAGAGTCATAAACCCAGACAGTTTCTTAGTCCTCTTCAAAGTGATAGCCCTTCTCAAACTCCTGAAAGACCTGAGGCCTGATGGAGTAACCTGGACCTTTATCCCCAAGGAGTCCGAGACATTAGTTGCCCTTCTTTATTGAGTTGCAATTGCTGTAATTGTCCATTAACAGTATTACTGGGCCTGGAAATTTAAAAAATGATTCCCCTGGGATCCAGACATGCTTCTCCCTGTCTAATTGCATTGTGTAGTAGCAGGCCGAACTTCTTATGGTAATCAGGGTCAATTGCTCTTCATGATAATCAGCTACAATTATTCCAGCAACTCCTGCTGATGTGCTGGCATGAGAAGCCCAAAGTGGCCGAGCGTTAGTCAAAGCTTCCAGTTCTGAGGAATTCTTGCTGTTTCCTCTGGAGGAAGTGTTCTTCCTCTGACAACCCAGACATTATCCTCATAGAGCCTTAGGCAGAAGATGTGTGAGTACAAATTCCACAAATGAGCCACTGAGTGTGAGAGGTGCTGTTCCAACTTTCATTCTTTGTTTCTCAAACCCATGTATTCTAATGTTGGAGAAACAATTTCATATATTATCCTTTGTTTCGATGAATGTATTGGGATGATGGCACTCAATTCCACAGGATGTCCCCCATCTGCACCTTAACTAATCCTTCAACAGCTGGTTACTTCTGGATAATGGGGTACATGGTAAAACCAGTCACTCTCCTGGTCATCAGTCCACTATCACACCTTCGTTACAAAAGCAGTCCTTTAGCCTGATAGTATGGTGTATGGGTTATCATGTTGATGGCTAAGGCATTCTGTGAGTCCTGCCCTCAGATTCTATAAGTGTCTGACTGGCAAAGGACTTAGGGCTGAGAAGAAGAAAGCATAATCATATTATGTATCAATTTGAGTAATGATGAATCTCTGTCTTTTCAAGATAGAGCAGTCTACTGGAATTGACTTACTTCCAGGTGGCTATTTGGTCAATAGTACCATATCATGGGGTCAGCATTGTTGTATATCTCTAGCAGGTTGGGCACTCAACAGTGTTAGCAGCTAGATCAGTCTTGGTAAAAGAGAGTCCAAACTGAGCCCAGAATAGTCTCTGTGCATGCCACCATGGCCATTCTGTTCACTGGTCCGTTGCACTGAGGTGACTGTGAAGAAAGACTTCTTGACATGTCTAGGGAAGATTACTCTGTCCATCTGGCAGGATAACGAGACTGTCTACTACAGCAAATGTTCTCTGGTGTGCCTTCACTTGAGACACAAAGATCTTCATGTTTTGGGCCCACTTCTGTATGTCTAATTACATACTTTTTTTCTAGACCTCCTATCACTAATCTTTCAGTATTATTCTTGCCAGGCTCCTGACTGATCAGGTAAACCATTTGCTTCTGCCTACAAATCAATACATATCTGTATTTCAGACTTCGGATCACCTCCCTTCATACAAAGTATAGGACCAAGTGTACTTTTCAAAGCTCTAGGACTCCCTTCAGTGGGGCTGTAATACAGCAATGGTAAGAGTCAATATTGTAGACCTATGGTTTTTTCTCTCCTCTTTGTTGGTCTTAGGAAAATCATCATCTCCCACCCTACATACACACACAATCACCTCCAGTGAGGTCATGATGTGTATTGAGGGAAGTGCCCTTGTGGGATAGCATAGGTAGATGGCAAAGCAGTACTGGCTTCCTCTCCATGTAATTTACTTGTGGGTTACTAGATCTACTGAGCTTTGTCCCAAAGACATCACTTCCATGTTGTAATGAATAGCTGCTCTGTCTGCCCAACTATATAACTAGGTGAATCCAGCACTGCTGAGTTCATTATGGATAACTGAGGCTGAAGAGTCATTTGAGCTCCATGGCGAGATGCTCAATGTCTACTACAGCTAAGTAGTTATCAGGAGCTGTTTTACAAATGAAGAATGGTACTCTGTCACATACAGCATAGTCTTATCCCCCAGTATCCTAAGGGTCTGAGCTTTGACTATCCTATAAGGACTTGCTAGAGAAACCATATAGCAAACTTATCTATCATAGAAAGTTCTATCACCATAGAATTTGCTGATATGACCTAAGCATCAGAGAATTTTGAGCCACAGTGTGGGACCGACTAAGGAGCTCCCACTTTCCCTGTTTCACTCAAAGCTGGGCAATTCATAAATGGATCATTTCAATATTGTCAAACGTGGTATAATATCAATTCCAAAATTAAAAGGGGTCCAACAGATATTGAGCTTCTTTCTTAATAGTGGAATGAACAAGGTAGAACAATTTGTTCATTATCCCAGAGGGGATCTCTCAGCACATCCAAGACCACTAAACTCCTAAGATCTCCACCAATGAAGGTTCATGAATCTTCATGGTTTTCTCCCATTCTCAGGCATGCAGGTGTTTAACCAGTGCTCTACTGTTCTTTCATTTCCTCCTTCTTAAGGTCAGTTAGTGTGATATCATGATCAGAGTGAACTGGTATGATATTTTATGCAATATCAAGATGATTGAGGTCTCAGTGGCTTGTATTATGTCCAAAGGCAAGAGAGGTAATTTCTGTCCTTGCCATGTAAATTAAACCTGCTGTTGATCCTCCCTGTTACTGAGTTTTGAGAAGAAAGTATTTATCCAAACAAACCTACAAAGTGCAAGGAATTGTATTCATCTTCTTAAGTAACAATATCATATCCAGCACAATAGTTGCAACTTAGTCTACCAACTATCTAAGTTTACAAAAGTTCACTTTCATCTGTTAAGTTCCATTAGGTTTTGCAAAGACTAAACCGATTAATTAAATGAGTAGATGAGAGGCCACTATGCATGTATCCTTCTAGTATTAATGATATTATTAATACTGTCATTGCTTCAGGAATGTGATTTTGCTTCTGATTTACTATCTTGACTTGGGTGGGAAGTTGGAAAGGACATTTTTAGGACTTTCCAAGGGAATAGTTACCCTTATTCCCATATCAGGAAACCAATGTGAGAATTCTGATACCTAATAATCAAACTATACATTTGAAAAGCTCAACAAAGAAATGCAAAATTATATATACCAATGTGAAATGAACTCACACCACATTTCCATCTCTCACTTGATATCCAGGAGTCCCTACTCTAACCAAAGATCCACAGTGGCACTGCAGTTACTATAGGGTCAAAGACATCTTATTACCCTTTCTAATATTCCTTAAAATGTCTGAATATTCTTTTTTTTCCAGAGTATACAGTGAAGGGCTAAAGATCCTACTGGGAAAAGGATTGAAAGAATATTTACCACATATCCTTGTGCTGGCATCTAGAAGGTCCTTCTTCTGGGGAACTGTTATCCTCTTCAATCAATGGATCCGATCAGTAAGCTGACAGATTTGAAAACTGGGTGAGAGACCAGAATTCTCCTTTGTGATGACTGACATAAGCCTTCTGCTTAGCTCCCAATTTTGTTGTTATATAAACTGAGCAACAGCATTGTGGGCTGCCTTTCTATTTTCCCCCTAGGACTGCCACAGTTCCTATAGATCAGGCACATTGATTGCCACTCTGGCCTGGATTCCTTTATGGTTCATAACTGTATGTAGTCTCTGATGATTATCAGTTGTCACCTGGCTTCTGCCATTCTAGGATATTATCTAACACTGTTGATGTTAGTGGGCTCAGTTTTGTGGTAGTATTTCTCACTGTCAAACTTGGCCTGCAGAGGATACTCACTGCTGAGCTTTTAATAAATGTTTGTGTCCTCTATGCTCCACAAATAGGGCTTCTTTATTACCTCTCAGAGAGCATAGGTGGTAAGCTTTCACGACATACATAATTATCCAATATTCCCACTTCCTCGAACCTCTAGCCTTACTTCCATGTTAACCAAGAAAGTTCTGGAATCTCCGTTTAATTTCATGTAGGCCATCTATGTGTTAAGGCTACAAGGAACTATCATGATAAACCATTAGATCCAGTGCCAAGTACTCTTTTCAAGACATTGAACCCTGTCATGACTGAAGGCCTCTAAGTCAATAAATTCTTTTCCTTACATTTTTGCCTCCCCTCTCAGGTCTAACACCTTCAAGATACATTCCTTCATTTCTCACATGTGTCCCTTCAGTTTTTTGGGGTTTTTTTTGAGTTGGAGTATCACTCTGTCGCCCAGACTGGAGTGCAGTGGCATGCTCACAGCCACCCCAGCATTGACCTGCTGGGCTCAGGCAATCATTCCACCTCAGCCTTTCAAGTAGCTGGAACTACAGGCATGCACTATGACATCCAACTAATTTTTTGATTTATTTTAGAGACAAGGTCTCACTAAGTTGCCCAGGCTAGTCTCAAACCCCTGGGCTCAAGCAATCCTCTTGCCTTGGCCTCCCAAAGTGCTGAGATTACAGGCTTGAGCCGCCGTGCCTGATCAATTTTTTCAATTTTTATAACTCCTTTGACATGTATACATTTTTTCCCAGAGATGGGTTTTTAGACTTTTTTGCTTTGGAGTTCTGAGTCATGACTCTATTTATCAGCCTAGAGATAACAATGGGTATGGTGGATGGGACTTGAAGATAATGGGCACCATCTTATAAGGAGACTACTTCACACGAGGTCATTGCATGATCTCCAAGGAAGGAGAGGCTGTTTTCTCCCAGCAATAAGAAAGAGTCCTCTTCTGTTGGTCACAACAGTTAGGAAAATCTGAGGTCTTGAGATTCTGAGCTTTGTCCCAGATGTTCTCATACTATGTCTCAGAATCCCATTTTCTCTCTACGAGAGGCAAGACTTTGTCATGGGAGACCTGTCAAGGTTGTTTGCATTAAGTTTTCTGTAATCCTGCCACCTTATAATTCAAATCATGGATCTGATTTTCAGCATAATTTGCCCCACAGCTGCATGAGATGAGTGTCTTTCCAATTTTCCATAGAGACTCTGTGGCTTTTACAGTATGACTTAAGTTTATAACTACCTACCTTTAATCTGTTATTAGATCATATTTTTGCAAGTTTCCAACTCCACCAAAATGTTGCACTCCCCAATCTTTATAACTGCTCCCATAACATTAAGTGCCTCAGCTATTGTTATTTCTCAGTGTAGTTTCCTTCACTTGTTCTTCATCCATGTTAAACATAGTTATATTCACTGTGATGCTGTTGCTTGCCAGGGTTTATTCGATCCTTCTCACCACACACATGGGGCTCCCTATTGCTTTCAGACAGAATGGAAATCCCACTCCAAAATTCCATCCTATAGGTATGCTTTTAAAGACCTAGCAGCAATTCTCTTTGACCTGGTCTCATAGAAAACAGAGACTAGGACAGGAGTTAAACTTCGATGCTTTATTGTGGAGGAAAAAATCCCAGGGCATCAAAAGTGAAGAAAGAGGCTGTGAGACAGGAAAGTAAGGGAAGCCAGACAGAGTGACAGATTACTGCAGAGTCAGTACTTCATGAAGGGCTGCAAAGAAACAGCCAGTCAAATGGAAACAAAAATATTCACAGTTAGTGGAAGCAGGTCAGACATTAGCAGCTTAAGGCCAAGTCTTGCCACCAAATGAGTTCAGTTTAGGTCAAGTTTTGCTATCAAAGAAGTTATGAGAAAAACCTTCCAGTTTATACTTTGACATTACAGTTGTGGACATGGACTTCTCCAATGGTGCATACCTCATTTTGTATTTGAAATGAACTGTTTTATATCTTATATTCTAAACTGGTTTGCCTTTCTCTCCTACTCTAGGGAAGACTGTTTTATATAGCTTTGTGTCCCCAGCATATACAAAAAATCTGAGTAGACACTTGGTAAATGTTTTTGGAAATCAATTGAAAATAATATTGGTGAAATAATAATAAAATAATATTAACAAGTATAATCATTTATTGTCATCCTATTACATGCTCAAAACTACGCATGGTATCCATATTCATTTTTTATAGCTACCATAACAAAATGACATAAACTAAGTGGCTTAAACAATAGAATTTTTTTTCTCGCAGTTCTGGAGGCTGAAAGTTAAAAATCGATTTGCCGGCAACCTTGGTTTCTTCTGAGGCCTCTCTCCTCAGTTTGCAAATAGTCCACTTCTCATTGTGTCTTTACATGACCTTTCCTCTGTGTGTGTGTGTGTGTGTGTGTGTGTGTGTGTGTGTGTGTGTATGTCTGTGTCCCAACTGCTCTTCTTTAAGAACACCAGTACCATTGAATTAGGTCTCACCCTAAAGAATTCATTGAATTTAATTACCTTTTTAAAGAACTAGTCTGCAAATATGATGACATTCTGAGATATTGAACATTAGGACTGTAACACATGAATTTGGGAGGGACACAATTCAGCTCCTAACATGTCTTAGGTTGCATCCTAAGATCCCATGATCATGAAATACTATATTTAAAAATTCAATTTAAGAAAAATTCTGGGGTACCTCATTTATTTGGGGGTTAAGCTTTCCCTATTTCATTCAAAATTAGCCAGTTCATAAATAGTCTAAATATATGTTCTTAATTGGGCCTATGGTATATATTTTTTGAAACACCAGATGGTGCATGCTGCCTAGTTCTTACTCACATTCGCTTGAATTCTCTGGGTGCAGACTTGTTAAAATGCTATGAGCCTGGGTCAGTGTGCACAAATGGTTTTTCTAACATCTGGGAGTTATAAAATCATTACTGAGGGAGCCCACAAATGATGGTCCCCAGGTGTTCCTGAAGAATTGATTCCCTGCACAGTTTTCCCAGGAGAGCTAAGTATAGCTGTTGGTGTTCACACATGTAAAGTAAAGAGGAGAACTGACTCAATCACCTGAATAATTATAGCTTGAATGAGTTCTTCTTTTGCTTATTTAACACAGGGAAATATCGGACGGCAGGAGCATGCCATAAGATGGTTGAAAAACTGTCCCTATGCTCCACTTTTCAGGGTATATACGTACTTTCTATGTGTATATATTAGTGCTTCACAACCAGAGTGATTGTGCCTCCACCCTTAGGCCTCACCACCCTGTCAACATTTGGCAGTGTCTGGAGACATTTTTGACTATCATAACTTAAGGGTACAGGAATCTATCAGATCAAGGCTAGAGATGCTATTAAACATCCTAAAATGCACAATAAAAAAATGTCCAATTTTAAATGTCTGTATTGTTGAGGTTGAGAATCTAAACCATACTCTATACATATCTATGTCTGTGACTTATACTCAAAGATTCATGTGGGAGAACTGGGCCAATAAATATGCTAAGTTTTCCTCCTTTGATCATGTTTGTTGCAATTATAAACCAAAATTACTCATGCAAAAAGGGAAGGAGAGGCAATCTTACTTAGAGTACTATATAACTCACTAAGTTGAACTAGGGCAGACCTAAAATGCCTATAGGAAACCCACTCCAAAATTGCAATCATAGGCTGGGCACGGTGGCTTACACCTGTGATCCTAGCATTTTGAGAGGTGGAGGTAGAAGATTGCCTGATTGCTCGAGACCAGCCTGGACAACTTGGTGAGACTTTGTCTCTACAAGAAATCAAAAAAATTAGCCAGGATTGGTGGCACACACTTGTATTCCAGCTGCTTGGAAGGCTGAGGCAGTAGGATCACCTGAGCCCAGCAGGTTAAGGCTGTGGTGGCCATGAGCCTGGGCAACAGAGTGAGATTCTGAATGAAAAAAAAAAAAGATTATAATTATAATTTTGTTTTTAATAGATGTACCACACATTTGAAATTCTAGCACAGCACTGCAGATATCAGCTACTTCTTTGGTCAGACTTTGGTCAGATTTAAGTATTTCTGCTCTACATGTAGTTTCATGTTATAGATCTGAATTCTATGTCTTCAAAATCTTGATCTTGCAAAGAAACTATTTTTAAAAATTTCACATTGTGCAGAAGAATAATCAGGGTGACTGCAACCTTTAAAATCATAGATACAATGGAAAGTCCCAAAATTTTCTTGGATTCTAATTCATTTTTTAATAAAATGAAGAAATGATTATTTTGCCTACTGTTGGTTTTCTCAACTATAAAAAATGTAGCTGTGAATTCTGAGAAACATGATAGTCCATAGATGAGACACATGGCTTTGTAAAATCACAGAAATCCTAGTCAGTTTTGGATTCCTGCTCACATCTCTGTGGAAGTACTCCCTGGTAAAAAGGACACAATACAGCTGGGCTCGGTGGCTCAGCCTGTAATCCCGTGCCTTGGGAGGCTGAGGTAAGTGAATTGCCTGAGCCCGTGGGTTCGAGACCCGCCTGGGCAAATTGGCGAGGCCTCATCTCTACAATAAATCAAAAACCAACTGGGCATGATAGCGCGTGCCTGTAGTTCCAGCTATTTGAAAGGCTGAGGTGGAAGGATCACCGGAGTCCAGCAGGTCGAGGCTGCGGCGGCCAGGAGCGGTCACTGCACTCCAGTCTGGGTGACAGAATGAGACTCCAACTCAAAAAAAAAAAAAAAAAAGGACACAATAAGGCTGATTTCTGTTTTTTGTTGTTGTTGTCTAGATTATTCTTTTGATGTGAAATGTTGGGAAATACCATTCCAGAGCATGGGTCCACAAACTGCCAGTCCTGGGCCAAAACTGGTCTGCCACTTGTTTTTGTCCATAAAGTTTTATCAGAACACAACCACATCCATTCATTTACTTATTGTGTAGCACTTTTTTCACGCTATTAACACAAAGATGAGTAGCTGCATATGATCGGCAAAGTTGAACTATTTACTCTCTGTCCCTTTAAAGAAAAAAATTTGTTGACCCCTGCTCTAGGCAGAAGTAAAGTAGAAAGGCGGATGTGGGCAAAACAGATTGTTCCCTGCCTAGAACTGCAACATAGCACTTACTCCAAAACAAACAGAGCTACTTATTTAATTTCTCTGGGAGTCAAGCAATTTCAAGGAACCAATTTTCCCCTTCAATTAATCCAGGCTGATTGAGTCCAAAAGTGCATTTAGAAATATTTTAAAATATTAATACTATGCCCTTTAGGAAGATGGCCAATTATAACATATATAAGCCAGTTAATGCAAAATTTTGTGCTAAACTGAGTGTTGTTGAGTAGAAGTCAGAAATTTTAAGAAGGGAGAGATGAGTTCAAACAGGATTAGTCTGGGAAGATGAGATAAGGAAGGGGCTGAGGTGAAGAAATGTGAGATCATGTTGGGCGTGGAAGAAATGGGTAGTAAATACATGCTTAGTTGGTTGGATGGCTGACTAATTTATTGGTTGATACATGTCAGGAGAGTTTGCATCTTCATAAGGAATGGGAAATAAGGTTGGATACTGAATTAGTTATCTGTTGCTGCATAACAACTACCTCCAAACTTAGGAACTTAAAGCAATAAACATTTATCATCTCACTCATGAATCTGGAAACAGTTTAGTTGGGTGGTTCTGGTTAGGGACTTCTCATGAAGTCGAAGTCAGATGTAGGCAGAGGTTGTAGACAAGGGAAAGACTACCTGAGGCTTGATGTGCACTTCCAAGATGGCACATTCACGTGACTAGAGGCATGGTGGTGGTAGACAAGAATGCTTAGCTCCTTAACAAAATGAACTCCTCCTGTGACTGCTGAAGTGTTCTCATGATATGGCAAGTGGCTTCCTGCAG
The DNA here is from genome assembly GCA_963574415.1 of Tarsius wallacei. Taxonomy (NCBI): domain Eukaryota; kingdom Metazoa; phylum Chordata; class Mammalia; order Primates; family Tarsiidae; genus Tarsius; species Tarsius wallacei. The sequence goes on from CAUYQG010209727.1 coordinate 20,375, forward strand.
AGTGAGGAGTCTAAAGGACAAAGAGCAAGAAGGAGGCTACAATGCCTTTTATGACCGAAGACAGATATCCCATAACTTCTGCCATATTCAATTTGTTAAAAAATGAGTAATAAGGCCTACTCATATGCGAGAGGATGGGAATTAGCTTCCAACATTTAGAAGGGTGTTGTCGAATTTGTATTTCAATAGTACCACAAATACTAAGAGTAGATATGAGTCGAAGCAAGAATCTGGGACTCAAATAAATAATTGATATTTTCTCTCTCTTTCTCTATCTCTCTCTTTTTCTTTTTTTTTTAGAAAGCAGGATTTATTGAGAGGACAGAAAAGCTCCCAGAGCAGGAGGGAACCCGAGAAGGTTGCCCTCCAAGTGCAAGAAGACATGTGGTTTGTTTCCACCTGCAAAATCCCCAAACCATCATCCATCATTAATCAACTGAATTATCTCATGTGTGGGTTTTTTCAACTGGCCTTGTCATAAGCCAGCAGAAGGTTGTCTTCCCTTGATTTACACAGAATAAACAGAGGTCAGTCCAACAAGTTATTTTCTCTGCATGCTCCTTCTCTTTTACTAGGGAAAAACACGAGGAAGGAGATGAGTACAAAATGTAACATTTCATGGCTTCAGTGAGTATATTGCTAAACCATGCAGAAAAATCAGAAACTTAATGATAAAATACTTTAAAGAAAAAGGAAGTTATGGTGCTAGAGTCATTTATAACAAGAAGTGTGAAATCTTATTTTCCATAGGTGTTTAATAATAGATCTTGTTTGTACATAAAGTAGTTACTTTAGTTTTATTTGTGGCATTGGTCTAGAGTTTATATAATTTCATCTTTATTTTTGTATCTTTAAAAAATGTTATCATTCATTAATCTGTGTGCTTAATATTATAAGATTCTGGTGATAAATGAGGGGAACAGGCCAACTTTTTACACTTTTAAAGATGATTCTAATAGTAGCATGAACTAATTTATTGAAACAATTCCTCAAACCTGTTTTAGCTTCTTCTGTCTGTGGTTTTGGTTATACAGTGTCCTCTCACCAGCCTATTGGTATAATATTACCTTGAACTTCTGAAAAACCACCACTGGCAGACACTTCAATACTTGCCTTGAATGAGTATGAATCCCATTCTTAATGTCAGGATGTGATCTCTGTAACCTTAAGTTAATCAATACACCCTACCCCTCTGACCACAGACATAGGAATGAGCACACAACCCTATCCAGGGCCCTATTCAAGAGCCAGTACTCGGGCTTTTAAAAAATTATTATAAGAAAAAAGCGTAACTCTTTTCCTTTGAAGCCATGTTGCTGTCAAGTGAAAACCTTTTATGTGGAGAATAATAATGGAGTTGATATTACTAAGGTAAGAACAGAGGGAAGCAAAGGAAGTTGGCCTGTGTAACATCACATGAGCCTGTGGATGGAGACTTAACCAAAGTCAGGGCTCAGCCTCTGTCTTTTGAAATTTAAAAAAATCCTAAGTGATAAAATATTTACTTGTTTGAGTCAACTGAGCTCTTTTGTTGTTGTTGTTGTAGTTGTTGTTGTCTGTCTGTATATTTGTATGCTTTCAAAACTTTTCGTGTATGAAGAGCACAAATTTTATCACTGTGCGCTCACGAGGCCATTCTCAAGACTCTGGTTTAAGTAAATATTATTACAGTTGAGTTGTCTCACTTCTATGTGGGCTTGGGATGGGAGAGTATTTTTTTTTTAACATTAAGTCTCCCTGTGGGGCATGTCATTTGAGGCTTCTGTTTGTCATGCTTATGGTGCAGGCAAAAACACTCACTAAATTCAATCTTTGAATTAAGCTGTAACCAAGCTTGTATATTCATTAGAGAAGAAAAATTCTCCTCGAAGAAGTTCAAATTGTTTATTGATTTTCATTTCTGTGTTCAAAGGAAGCCTGAGTAAGTCTGTCTCAGCACAGTTCCCATGGGGATGAACAGCCAACAAGTGCATCACATTTAAACCCAACTGAACAGCTACCAACCAAAAAGGGAGGATTCCTGGAAAACTATATTAATAAAGAGTAAGAGGATGAGATTTCCAGTTCAATAAAGTTGATTTTTAACAAGGAATAACTAATTTGCCATGCTGGCAATAAATGGAAGCAGCAGGAAAACTTGGGGGTGGGGGGAGAAATATAAAAAGAAAATACAAAATCCAAAAAATAATTGTTTTTGGTTTTTGTATTTGAGTGGCTGCTACTTGCCCATGGCTAAGGGGTGAGAGAGTTCTTAAAAAATTACTTCTCCCTTAGCTTTGATGTTTTGACTATGTATATAATGATTATATTGCATAATTGTTGGGAGAGTGTATGACGTGGCTCACGAAGACAAGAATAGGTGTCCTGTTTTGTCAATGATTACAGGTATCTACATGAATACCCTCTCAGGCATCTCTGAAAGAGGACAATACCAGTTTATTTTTTTAAAATAGAGTATAAATATGAGTATTTTATGTGTCTCAAAGCAAAAATCTAAAAATTAGCTTTTAAAAATAAACGTGGAGGCTGCTGACTTTTATGGCTTTTTGATAGATGTTCACTATTTTAAAAACTTACCACACCCTAATACATGGAGGCTGTCTCTGTCTGTATCAGGCTATAAAGTCTTCTTTTATCATCTTCAATTTATTTATTTATTTTTATTGCTTTCTTTTTAGAAATAAATTTAGACATGCTTTATTTTTCTAGGTACAAAGATAGCTTAGGAAGATATATCTTCTCTCCTGGATTCAAGATTGTAGCTAAAAATTTTTTTCTAAAACATCTGCAGTTTAGTTTTTTTCCATGGGTCCTGAGAGACTAGACAAGATAATGGACCCAAACCACTTTTTAAATCAATTAAAGTTTGAATTAAAAGATGATATGGACTAAATTTTCACCTGTGTTGTATAAAATAGTTCAACAAGTTTCTTGTCTATTCTATTCCTTGAAGATTCCATTTTGAAGTTTCAATTCTGTCAATGCCATCTGCAGGCCTGTGGAAAACTACTTCACCTCTGTGTGTAACAGTTTCCTCATCAATAAACTGTGGGGGAAAACGTTTGTTCTGCCTGAAAGGAGGATAAAATATGTTAATATTTTTGCAAAAGTATATGCAATGATTTTTTTCTTTACCTGAATGGAGTTAAAGGAAATATTGAAAGGAAGACATTTTGATGACATTCAGGACATCAAGGGTAATATATCAACAGCTCTGATGGTCATTTCAGAAAAGAGTTCCAAAATTGCTTTGATGGGTAGACTAGTTGGTGGCATTGATGTATAGCTTCCCAAAGGGAGTACTTTGAAGGTGATCATCATGATAATTCAGCAATGCTACACTTTTTTTCTAGGATGAGTTCGTGAAGTTAATTATTAGTTCTTGGATAACAGATAAAACCTCTAAGTTAGTAATTGAGTCACTTCCAATCATAGCAGCAAGCAAAAGAAGTTCTAGGAAAGCCACCTAAGTGAGCTAAGTCAAGGTGCTTCTCAAAAACTCAATACTGTAGGACTACCAATTTGGGAAGGCTGAGAAAAGAGAATATGTAACTACAGGCTAACAAAATATCCCAATTAAAATGAAAAAATCAATCAACCAGATGACTTTATCCATGTAAAGACAAGCAGTCAAAATCTAGAAACTTGCAGCAGGTTAAATTTTTTAAAATAACTTTTGATCCAGATGTTTAGCACCAAAGAATTTGTCCTAGACATGGGGCTTAATTCTACAGTGAGCAAAATTCCTATCTCTGTATTTTTAAAAAACTGTATCAAATTTTAGTTTTTAAAAAATCAACCTGTATCCAAAAAAAAAAAAAAAAAAAATTCAGAACGAACTGGCCCCCAGGATCAGTAGTATAGTTCAGGGCTATGAACTGTCTTAGCACTGTGAGAATATGAGAAACCTGGAGAAAATCCTGGGGCCAAGAGAGTTCTCTCATTTATAGGCAAATCTTCATTAGGTTGAGTAATTCTAATTCTAAGAAGATAATTTTCACCAGTACTTTTGCATTTGTTATTGAAAAACATTGTCTGAACAAGGAATCTAATTCTTAGAAAAACACAGTAAAGACTATTAGAACAGAATTCAGACAAAATCTCTTCATCTTGGTCCTAGGGCAAGTACTGGTTTACTGTGCAAGCTTAAGTCATTCACTCATCCTTCTAATGTCTATGCACACACATCAAACATCCAGATAGGACTAAAGAGTAGAATTTTCTGCAAGGCCTTAATGCAGTTACCCATTAGAGCTTCAGGAGTGTGGCTTTTTCTGGTGAGTAGAAGAGACCCAGCAGAGGCCCAAGAGCCCTATGGTGCTTTGGGGTCCTGTGTTATTCACAGAAACTTTCACACAGAGTCCTTTGCTGCTGAAAGTCCATGGCATCTAGCTAAGCCAAGCCTCCTTCTCTCATATAATTATAATTTATTGATTTCTAGGTTATTACCTCATATTTATTGACTAATTTGGAATCCAATTTACAATCTTCCTATTATTTCCACCTACTGGCATTATTCTGAGGAATCACAACGCAACCAATTGAGCCAGCCAATATGTGAGTTCTTGGATTTCCTCAACTTGAACATTTCTTACTTACAGTCCTTTCAAGCCCCTTGAGCCCAGGAACATTCCAAGCCTTCATCTCCCATAGAGTGAATCCTTGTGAGGCTTCTCAGACTCAGGTACCCCACTCTCAGACTATTCCATACTCTCTTGGAAGCTTGCTCACTTCTTCTTCTCTTCTACCCTATAGAGGGACCAGCTCTTTGGCCCCCTAAATGTTCTCCAGTCTATCAGAGCTCTCTTGGCTTCAAGACCTTCACTTCCCAGCTTGAACCCTGTAATTGATCAGCTGATCTTTTTTTTTAACCTGTGCCCACCTCCAAGGCTCTCTATAATCTCCTTGCTACACCTCATTGACAATCTCTGCCTGCCTCACCCTCTGTACTACAAGAGTATCAACCCACTTAGAATTTTCTGCAAGCAACCCAAACAGCTGTTTTATGTCCTTGGGCCTTGCCATATTGTCTGAAGATCTGACTCAGGCATCCTCTTGCCTAGACATTATCCTCTGACACTTCCCAGACTGAGCTAAGGACCTTTGCCCTGGCACACTCTGCTCTCACAGTCATCACCGTACTGACCACATGCTCACAACAAGATCTGCCAACATTTCTGCTACAAATTCTCCAAGAAGAGAAATTGTATTTCGTAACCCTTGATTTCTATCAGAGTAGTTGATGCTTAGTAAATATTTCTTGATATGAAATTAACTTAACTTCTGTTACTCTTCCATGCTTGCTCTGAATGAAACAACCAGCTTTCCTTATACTTATACCACAGAAAATCACATAACTATTACCCCTCCAGAGGACAAACTATGTGAGACGTAGGCTGTATCCCCAGTATCTAGAACGATGAATCACATATTAGGTATTTAATTATGGAATTTCAGTATTCCATTTAAATGGATTTTTTCCAACATCAGGTGAACAGAAAACATATTGGATTAGTTTTCTTGCACTTGAGCAGGGTTTTTTCTTATTTTCACTAGAGATTATTCCAAAACTCTGCCTCGTTAACCTTTTTAACACATCTCTGCTTTCCATTTCCTTGGAGAAAATGAACAATCAAGTGTGTACCTCTCCAACTTCTCTCACCATAATGTGCTAGTGACTTTACATTTACATTATAAATGGTGAATTTTTCTTATATGAGTTCTGACATTTAAGACCACGAAATCATCCTAGAAAAAGTGCTAAATACCTCATTGCTGAATATCACCATGGTCACCTTCGAAGTACTCTCCTTGGAAAGCTATACACCAATGCCAGTACTCAGTCCAACCATCAAAGCAATTTTGGAACTCTTTTTCTGGAATGGTCATCAGAGCAGCTGCCATATTGCCCTCGATGTTCTGAATATCTTCAAAATGTCATTTATTCAACATTTCTTTTATCTTTGAGTAAAGAAAAAAGTTACTGGGGCCCAGATCAGGTGAGTAGGGAGGGTGTTTCTGGCTAAAACCTCCCTCACAGATAGTGCTGTGTGAGCTGGTGCATTGTTGTGATGCAAGAGCTCCTTTGGGACTATTTTTGAACACTCTTTCTCATGACAAGATTTTCAGTTAAGATTTTCCTAACTGTTTCTCTACTGATGTTTGTTCGGTCTGCTATACTTCTCACAGTCAGTCAATGATTTTGACACATAATTCGACAAATTTTTGCAATGCTTTCCTCAGTTCTACTCATTATTGGCCATCCTGACCTCTCTTCATTGATGTATTCTCGCCCCTCAGAAAAATGTTTAATCCATTTGAACACTGCTGTTTTCTTCATGGCATTATTCCCATAAACTTGGACTAACATGTCCCTTATTTCACTTCCACCCTTGCCAAGTTTCACAACAAATTTAATGTTTGCTTGTTGCTCTAATTCAAGCTCTGACATTTTTGTGATGGCACACAAAAACATGCAACAGCATAATGAATGCCACTCACCAAGACATCGCCACACATCAACATGAACACAGCTGTGAGACACTTATATACCAAGGTTACAAAACCTTACTGAATTGTTTGTGCAGTGCTGCCAACCATGGTAAGTTTACAAACTTAATTGTCAGAACTCGTAAGTATGACATTGCTAAATAGCAGCATTTTCATCAACTTGATAATTAACTAGCAGTAGGATTATAACTGTGCTTTTAAACAAACACAGGTAATATAACTAAGTCTATTGAAAAAATTATTTTGCATTACTGCTAATAATTATTTGTTTTATTAATCATCTTGTCATAATTAAAAAGCTATATTTCACCATTGTTATCAATAAATAATTCATACATTCTGCACACATGGGATGTCTGATCATGTGAGCCACTATAGAATAACCTGTATGAGAAGAGGGACAGAGATATTTAATCACTCAACAGTCTTCTCACTAAAAATAAAAAGCAATTTTCATTAGGGTGAAGGTCCTAGAAACACTGGGTGGTAATTTTAGACAACTGTAGATCTCTAAAACAATAACCTATCTACACATTCATATCATGCGTATTTATTCACAAAACAAAAATCCTGGTAACAACGAAAAGATTAAATATGTGATCTTTTCTCAATGTTTAATCTTTTTAAATGACAAGTCCAGCTGCTTTATAGTTCCCGTTTTGCTGTTATTTACTTCTTTGCATATATGCATCATGCTTTTAGCTAAAAAACAATTTTTATTACAGTTTTCAGAAAAACTACAAGCAAATTTAAGTAAATCACTTTTACAAAAATCTCAAAAGATCAAATTTTCCTTATATTAGTATTTAATTGTATCAAATATTATTTGAAATAGATGCAATGAGTTAAAAGTCTCTGACTCTAAAGGGAGATTTCATTGCAGTGCGATTTGTTGCCATGTAATTTAACCTGGATATAAACTATAATCAAAAGGCAGAAATAGATCATTTGCTAATTAGGAGGCATGACCTATCATAGTACAGAGGCTTTATTTATTGCTTAAAAATGCAGAAGATTTATTTATTACTTAAAAATTATAAAGTTAATTTTTTTCAAGTATTGAGTTCAGAAATAATGGGTTTGGAACAAATTAAATTTATATCATTGATTTAAAACTAAATAAAAGTTGTTTTTATTGTTGTCATTATTTTTGAACCCACTGTGTCAACTCAATAAGTGTTTGTTAATGAAGTTAATTGTTTTGGCTGAAGAAAAATAGACTTTTACATTAATGTCGCCATTTATTTCAATCCTTGAATCAGATTTTTTCATAATTGGAATGTTTTCTGCTTGTTTACACACTGTTCAGTTTTCAAACAAACTGATTTTGTCACAAGGACCATTATACACACACACATGGTCCAGAAGACTCTCAGAATAAATGGAAAGACTGAAAAGATCAAATGTGGTTTATATGGACAAATATGCTCTTCCTAGACTAGATAATTTACTACTAGAAATTAAAATTGAGTAAAATTTTTAAGAGAAAGAATATAAATCAGCAATATATTTGTGGAAGGAGAAATATGTGTACAAAGAAAAGAAGTGAAAGCAAGATGGGGGAAAGGACTAGAAAATATGTTTCCCTAGAGATAAAACACTCTATTATAGTTTTTCATATAAGAAAAGCAGATTTTTATTTATAAATGTCTATTGTTAAAATCCACATATTTTACATTATAACTCTTCCAAAGATATCAGCTATTCGCAAAATCAGCTTAGAAAACCAGGTGAATAAAAATCTGTATTTCAACATTTATTCATGCAAGCTGCTGGAGAAAAGTATCTTTTTTTTACAGTAAGCTAAAATTATTATTTGTTTTTTTTTTTTTTTAGATTCAAGGTGTACATGTGCAGGTTTGTTACATAGGTATATGGTGTGGTGGTGGGGTTTGGACTTCTACTGAGTCCATCATCTGAGTGGTTGATTTGGTACCCAGTGGGTAGATAGAGAAAAGCATCTTTGAATATATTCATAAAGTGATTGTGGTACTACTGTGTTTATAGTGACACCATAGTGGTCCAAGTTGATGAGCATTTGTCAGATTTTGTTGATGTCACTTGTCTATAATACAATGAATGCAATTTGGTTTTCCTGTCTTAAGACTAAAGCACAGGGTTAAGACATATTCATGTATGACTTGGAGTGCTCTAAATTACCCACAAATAGCTGAAATCGAGCTACGTGGTCCAAGAATGGGAAAGTCGATTTTGGAGAAAAGCTATTGGTCTATACCGCACCATCTGAATGTGGGCCACTGTACATGATCTGATAATATACAGTTGGTTCCTCAAGGAACTCACAATCCACTAGGGAGACAGACACAGACGCAGATCATTATAAAATAATATAGAGACAAAATGGTAGAGAAGTGCATTTATAATCCATATTGCACTATGCCCTCTACTGCAGTTGACAGTGTAAGAAGCATTATCTTTTCAATTGTGTTTTTAAAAAGAAGTCTGTAAAGCAAATAGATTCAACAATTTTATGAACTTGGCCTGATCAGATCAGCCAATTTTTATAGCAATTTTAGTGTGCAATTTTATGTCTATGAATACATTGGATCATGGACAACCCAAGAGTTGATGATTTAAAACTGGTCTGATTTTTAGATGGCTAAGAAAATGACTTTATTTTAATTTAATACCCTGTGCTGTTTAGAAACTGACCCCAATCTCCCTTAGTATATTACAGTGGTAACCAGTCATTTGCCGCAAAGAAATTTGAATTTGAATTCCAAATTAGAACCTATTAGAAAAATATTTTTGCCAAAGGCCTTCTTATAATAATTCTTACAAAATAATCTCCTGTTGATCCTTTCCCAGGTACACCTATAGAGACCAGCAGTTGACCATTGCCTTTTGAATGATGTCCAATGTGCCCAGGTGAGCCCCTGGGTGTCCACATGTCACCAAAGCTGCAGTTTTTACCTCCAACTCTCACTCTGTGGACCTAGGCCACTTAATGGAGTTTCTATATTTCTTAAAATTTCTGCCCTGAACCTCAGTGCATTTGTCTAGATGCATGGTCCTCTGCCTAGTTTTTGCTTCATTTTTCTCTCTCAGAAAGTAGACCTTACTACTCCCTTGAGATCCATTCCAGTCTAATAGAACTCTGTAGAACAATTACTATAAACTCAAACTCTTCAGAGACTCCTAATGCCAACGCTTCCACCAGATTGGACCTTTTGGATAATGACTCTCTGAAGGACCTGTGTTTGCTACACTCTTTTAGAAGTGATGAGAGTAGTATTAGCCACCTCCTCAAGCAAGTCCACTATTCCCATAATAATATACTTTTTTTGTTGATTCATTTTAATTTCTTAATACCCTGGGAGAAAAAAACCATGAAAGTTATAACAAGTATTTACATTGAAATTGCAGCAAATTTTATAAGTATTGCTCCTTCACTTCTAGGATTGGCACAGAAAACAAGGACAGGAAAGAAATTGACATGGTGAAGATGGTTCAAATATGTCTGAGCCTCTATTATGTTGCAAGCATGATGCTGAGCAGATGAGATCTTAGGGTGAACCAGATACTTATGGTAAAACATCCACAAAAAATGGAGAGTTGAGCAAGTTAAAAGGTAGCTACATTTCCTTTTTTTTTAAGTTGGAGTCTCACTCTGTCGCCCAGACTGCAGTGCAGTGGCCGCTCCCAGCCACCGCAGCCTCGACCTGCTGGGCACCGGCGATCCTTCCGCCTCAGCCTTCCAAGTAGCAGGAACTACAGGCGCGCGCTTCCACGCCCGGCTAATTTTTTTGATTTATTGTAGACATGAGGTCTCGCCAAGTTGCCCAGGCGGGTCTCGAACCTGCGAGCTCAGGCAATTCACTCACCTCGGCTTCCCAAGGCGCGGGATTACAGGCTGAGCCACCGAGCCCGGCTAGGTAGCTACATTTCAATGTGCACAAGCTATCTTAGGTGCAAGAATAGTGTGTTATGGAGATGTGGAGATTCCTTATCTAGTCTTAGGAGTTCAAGGACAATTCTTTATTAGCAATGACAACTATAATTTGATATTAAGTATTAAGGTGATTGATGGGTAAGGTGGGAAGAAGTAGAGAGAGGCTAAGAGCAGGGAAGCTACAGAAAACAGAGCATGAAAAAGAATAGAGATGAGAGAGAATATGACACTCTTGGAGGACTGAAAGTGTTTCATTCTCACAGGATTATTATGGTTAGAAATAGGTAGTTACATAAAACCCAGAAGCAGGCTCTACAATCAATTTAAAATACTCATTATCCACAAAATTCACTTCTAATTTCTCCATGTAAGGCTGCTCAAAATATTTATCTGGCAAATGAACTTAAATTCTTTGACTTCTACCATAATTTGTTTTTATTTTTCAGTCTACTAGCTTAAAATTTATTCTTCCTTAGTCTCTTTACCTTCTAGGTCTTCAAGGGTTGTGAAAGCAAAAATAGAAATCCAAAGTGAACTACTCACCCAGTGCATGCATTGCTACAACACAACAGTGGACAACAGTCCCGATAGGTATAAAATAAATGAACACAGGAGTGGACCAAGGGGATAACTGTCATGGTGGTGGTGGGCCAGAAGAGATCTCCAATAATGATTTCAGAAAAATTTACTGATGGAAAATAAGGGATTTATTTTATCATTCAGAGCATTGCATGAGACTATATCTATAGAATATAGGGTTCAATTTTTGCCTGCTTGCTTGATTGCCTGTGGTCAATTGCTTTAGACAAATCAACTAAAACATTCAGAGCCAGTCTTAGACAAAATCATAATATTGGCTTCTGGAATTTTTTTTTATTTACTTCATAATATTGATACCCAATGTCTTATTGGAGAGTTGGGCAGTATACCAGTATAGTTTTTATACAAAACTAAACCAGTATAGTCTTTTCCTTTCTCCCTCTTTTCCATAAAAGTTCGTTTTCAGTGGCTCCCTTTGCCCATGCCAGCTCTGGCATGTCACCCTTTCTTTTCTCCCATCTCTCTAATAAACTTTGTTTAAAAACTTTAAAAAAAAATTCTTTTTCAAATCCCTCATTCTAAACAAGGTGCAAAGGTTTGATAATTAATGCTCTCACAGGAATTTATATTTTAATGGATAAGTGCCTGCCTCCTGAATTAATAGATGTCAGTAGGTCAGAAAGATTTCAGGAAGGTACTGGCATCTTTCTGCTACCCAAAATCCACATCAATAAGTGGATACCTACTCTGCTCTAATTTATATATCTCTGAGAAACTATCTATTAATGTTCTCTTTTGTCAGGAAGGATACTATGTCTGAAGGGTGTGAATACAGATGATAAGTCCTGATTCAGAAAATGTTCTAACCTAGGAAGGTCAGACAGAAGAGAGCAAAGGAAAGAGCAGGCAGGCATAAAGAAGATAGAAAGCTAGACAGTAGTGGGGAAGTCTTTGGTAGCAAGTTCCCAGACACCAAAACGAGACAAAGGGGCAGGGCTGAAATCAGAAAGAAGGCAGTTGCCCAACTATCTGACTAGAGAATTAGAAACCAGAGACATATTCGGCAACAAGACTGATGCAGTGAATCTCAGACACTGTCTTTCTTGATCTTGAAGCCTGTTAGCCACACCTACCTGCCATGTACCTTTAAAAGTTATGAGGCAAAGACCTCCTCAACTGTTCTTGGCATTTAAGCCTGCCCTCCTCACCACCCAGTGCCTACCTCTTATATCTAAACTTTATTTATGATCTTGTTCTTCCTCCTTTTCTATATTTTAATCCCTTAACCTAAGCTAGGACTTTCCTGTTGGTTCTCCTTACATTATCACCTTTGATATTCTTGCCATAGCCAGACCATTATAAGCCAACTTTCAACATCTGGGACCCTATCTGACATTTCCCACATTCAGGGATAGAACATTGAGACATTAATATTGTCCTAAGAGTTGGAGACAAGACTAACCATATAGATGAATGAATCAAGTAGGCCATGCTGCAAGAGATGTATATAAACAGATTGACTGACTAGACAAACCTTTAAATAAAAATTGCTTCTCAGACAACACCCAATGTCTCTAAAAATAAAATATAACTATTTAAACAGACTTCTAAACATGAAATTATTCTTTTTCCATCGTCATAAAAAGCCATAATTTTAATATTATCTTGATAGTGAGAGCAATCCTTCTCTTTCTAGTACTGCATGGGTGTTTTCTTCTCTGTGCACTACAATTGCTCTTGTTCCCAATTTTATGGCTTCTGAATTTTCAATTCACTGAAGCTATACCTGCCCATGGTCATCAAATTGACTAGGAAATTAGGTGGATAGATAGATGGATAGACAGACAGATAGCTAGATATAAATATTTTAGGTCTTTTCCTGGATAAATTCAATATGACTAACCATATTGCAATCTATTTCAAACATCAAGTCAGTATTTTAAAAAACACCTGATTTTTGAATTGTTATTTTTAAACTATGTGTTAACAACTTATGTAATATGAATTTCAATGCTTTTTCATAGTACTCAGGATCATGCTCCATTTCTCCATGTCAAAGGAGAAAATAATAATACAAGAAAAGTACATTTTCCCCATTTTTCTCCTTAAAAAAGAAATAATGGTTTTAAGACCACTTCTGAAGGAGATCTCTCGTTTGTCCCTCACTCAGCAAGTCAGTTCACATTAGTATATTTTCATTTGTAGGAAATATTACCATTGCCTTGAAGATTCTAATCTGAAAAGCTCTTTTTATAGTATGTCATTGGCAAGTAAACTTGCTGAAGAGCATTCTAATCAGTAATGTTGAAAGCCTTCCATAAATGAGATGACTGTCACCAACATTCTTTTTTCCTGTCCCGAGTGGCAGTAAAAAAGAACAAATAAAAAGAGAAAACTATAATTGGTCTGGTAATTGAGCTGTGAAAATGTACTAAAGAATTTAAACCTAAAAGAAAGCCACAGGAATGGTGGCATTTCAAATAATTCAACTAGCATTCCAAATAAGTCACCAGTTCATCCTGGCTGGCATATCTGAAATTTGGGGGGTGGAGAAGTGGGGGGAGTGGGAAGGGGATTTGTTTTGTCTTTTTGTTTTACTTTTTAACGTTAAAGGAATGTCAGACACATTTTGGAAAACAAGAGGATTTGCTTCTGGATTTTCTTACTTCACTAGTGGAATGTAAAGTCATAGCTGAAAAACCTGTCATTTTATTCAGAGCTTCATTTATTTGACCCTTTGTCCTCATAACAGGAAGATAAGGAAAAACTTTTTTATTGTCGCTGTTTGAAATATCATAATCTGACATTCTTCCTCTCTCTCCTGGTCCCAATTCTTTGTTTTCTACCTATTTCGTCAAAGGAAGTTTGCTAACAATTTACATTGTGGTATTATCCTACAACATTAGACTTTAGATTTGTCTTTTTTTTTTTTTTTTTTTTTTTTGAGTTAGAGTCTCACTCTGTCGCCCAGACTGGAGTGCAGTGGCACACTCCCGGCCACTGCAGCCTCAACCTGCTGGGCTCAGGCCATCCTTCCACCTCAGCCTTCCAAGCAGCTGGAACTACAGGTGCGCACTACCACACCCGGCTAATTTTTTTGATGTATTGTAGATACGAAGTCTCACCAAGTTGCCCAAGCGGGTCTCAAACCCGCGGTCTCAGGCAATCCACTTGCCTTGGCCTCCCAAAGTGCTGGGATTACAGGCTGAGCCACCGAACCCAGCCTAGATTTATGTCTAATTAAATAAGTACTTTTTTTTTCTTTTGGGTGAAGTCATAGAATTTAAAACTATTCTTTAAAAAACAGATGAAACTTTTCAGAGTCTGTGGAAGAATAAATAATACAAGAAAAATATGTTTTCCCCTGTTAATATAGAAATAGGTCTTACATAATACCCATTAAAACCAGATCATAGCATTACATCCATTTTTAAAATAAAATGAAATTTCTGCTGGTACTGAACTTGCTCTCCTGCTGAAAAACAACTTTAAAAAGGGCATGAAGTGCATGAAACAACTATTTTCAGGTATTGAACAACAAACAGAGTAGAACTGTGATCTGTGAGAGAATGAAAGCACACAGATGAGTCCCATGATTGTCCTGGCCTTCTGCCTATATCATGTACCTGCCATGGTGATGAGGGTTAAAGCCCAAGTGTAGCTGATGCCTAACTGAGCTAAGTAGACAGGCATTAAAATTCCAGGCTGTTAAACAATCAGAGAGAACAGAGTAACATAGGGAGGGGAACTCAGAAGTCCAGGTGGGGATTATTTGCAGCTTCCTGAGTGAGTACTGAGATACACATTCACAGGGAAAGATTTTGTAAGCCCTAATAAAAACTTTTTCTTAAGGTCTGAAATCTAAAGAGTAATACCAGAGATCATGCCATGTGAAAAACATTCCATTTTTGATCAAACCTAAATGAAAAGACCACATTGAGCATAGTAGGCATTCAGTTGAAACCTCAGAAGACCACAGTTTAGGAGTAAGGATCATGCCTGAAATGAGAGCCTCATCATAAGACTGTTCAAAATGGACCCATGCTTGCCTTAAAAAAACAATAAAACAGACTAACAGGACCAAAAGGATCTCACAGAAGAGTACATGGCTTCCTTAAAGAAAGATGAATAACCCAGACTCTTTAAATTGTGTAATTTATACTCTCCAGCATAAATTTAATTTTTTATAGTAATTTATAAAATTACTATATATATAAAACGAAGCAGAAAAACAGACATATTTGAGAAGAAAAAAATTCAAAAAATTCCATTGCTGAGATGAACCAGATGTTATAATTAACAGACAAGGTATATACAGCAAATGTTATACATATGACCAAAGAAATAAAGGAAAAGATGGAGACAACGAATAACAGATGAAGAATCTGGAGGAAATAGAAACTGTGAAAAAGAACCAAGTGAAAGCCGGGCTCGGTGGCTCAGCCTGTAATCCTGCGCTTTCGGATGCCCAGGTGAGTGAATTGCCTGAGCCGGCGGGTTTGAGACCCGCCTGGGCAACTTGGCAAGACCTCATCTCTACAATAAATCAAAAATTAGCCGTGCGTGGTAGCACGCGCCTGTAGTTCCAGCTACTCGGAAGGCTGAGGCGGAAGGATCGCCGGAGCCCAGCAGGTCGAGGCTGCGGTGGCCGGGAGCGGCCACTGCACTCCAGTCTGGGCGACAGAGTGCGACTCCAAAAAACAAACAAACAAAAAACACACAAGTGGAAATTCTAGAACTGAAAAGAATAATAATTTTTTAAAAATAAAATTACTGTACGGACTGAAGTGCAAATTGAAAATTATAAAATAAAGCGGTAATAAACTTTCAGGTATCACAATAAAAATGACTTCTCTGAAGAAGAAATTCACGAATCATTTGTGACCGATGAGATCATATCAATCAGGATAGCATTTTAGGTCATTGTAGTCCCAGTGGAAGAGTAGAGAGTGATGGGGTAGAAAAAAAATTTCAAAACACAATGACTAAAATTGGTAAAAATGTTAAATTAGGGGAGTTCCGGTAAGATGACGGCAGCACAGGTAGGACTGTGAGATTCTCCGAAAGTGAGTTCCCTCCCCCCATTCCCCACCCCCTCCCGCACCCCCCACCAGCAGTGCCAGGCTGAGGCATGGAGGCCCTCGGTCCCACGCACAGCCCGCGACCACAGCCCCGCTGCTGCCGCTGCTCCGCCCCAGGCAACCCTGGGCCCCCAGCTGCGTGGAGCTCCTGGCTTCCGGCACTGCTACATCGCCTCACCTGGCCCCAAGCCGCCGCCGCCACCTGTGGAGGCCCTCGGACACCGCCTTGCGGAGATCTGGGTTCCCTCGCTGGCGACACTGCTCGGCCTGGCACCCAGCCGCTGCCAGCCCCCTTCCTGGCTGGGGAGCCCAGCCCCATCTGAGGTCACCGCAGCCCCCGGAGGCCCTCTGCGCACTCCCCTCGGAGCTACAGGCTCCATCCTTGGCTGAAGCGCCCCGCGTGACCCAAAGCCCCTCAGAGCTCCGGGTCTCCGCCCTGGCTGAGGCGCCCAGCCCCATCTCAAGCCGCCGTCGTCCGGAAAGGCCCTAGGCACCCATCCATCAGAGCTCCTGGCTCCATCCCTGGCTGAAGTGCCCCGCGCACGGCCTTTGGCCCAAAGCCTGCCCCTTAGAGCTCCAGGTCCCTGCCCTATCTCAAGTCACCTTCACCCAGGGAGGCCCTAGGCGCCCGTTCCTCGGAGCTGTGGGCTCCATCCCTGGCGGGAGCGCCCCAGCAGGCCCGCGGCCACCACTGCCCGCACAGGCCCCCTGCGCCTGCACCTCAGAGCTCTGGGTCCCCACCCAGGCTGAAGCACCCAGCCCTGCCTCAAGCCGCCGCCCCTGTGGAGACCCCCCAGCACCCGTGCCTTGGAGCTCCGGCCCCCACTCGGACTGAAGCACCCAGGACCATCTCGAACCGCCGTCCCTGTGAGGACCCCGAGCACCCTTGCATCGGACCTCCGGCCCCCATCTGGGCTGAAGCACCCAGCCCCACCTCGAGCTGTCGCTCCCACACCCCCCACCCCCGCCCCGCCCCAGCACCTCAGACCTCGGGCCCCGGCCCAGGCTGAAGCACCCAGCCCTGCCTCGAGCTGCCACTGCCCGGGGGAGACTACACGTCTGCCCCTCAGAGCTATAGGCTTCCCCCCACGGAAGCGCTCAACCAGGCCCAAAGCCACCGCTGCCCATACAGGCCCTTGGCGCCTCTCCTCGAAATTCCCGGCCCCCTCCCTGGCTGAAACGCCCAGGGCCTCAAGCTGCCACCCCTGCTGAGGCTTTCAGTGTCCACGCATTGGAGCAACAGGCTCCATCCCTGACTGAAGTGCCCAACCACCCGCGGAGGCCCTTAGTGTCACACTCAGCGCTCTGGGCCACCTCCCTGGCAGAAGCACCCAGCCCTGCCTCAAGCCACCACTGCCCACCTGCGGAGGCCCTCGGTGTACACCCCTCGGAGCTCCAGGCCCCCTCCTGGACCTAAGTGCCCTGCCTTGCCCCAAAGTGCTGCCACCCACGGAACTCCGGGCTCCCTCCCTAGCTGTAGCGCCCTGCCTCAAGCCTCTACCACCCAGGGAGGCCCAAGGCTCCTTCCCCATGGAGCTCTGGGCTCCCTCGTTGGCTATACCACCTCACCCCCCAGCCCCCCTGACTACTACACTGACCAGCAACGCCCAGCAGTCTCACACTCCACCTTCCCCAACTTGCCCCTGACCACAGCAGGACCAGAGAATAGCTGGAGCTCCAGACCAGGCATTGCCCCATGAGTTCCACCCAGCTCTGCACATCCTCCAACCTGGAACCTAAGAACAAAGAAAGAAAAAGAGGCCCAAGCTGCATGTGACATGCTGACCTATAGCACCGGGCTGTCTCGCGCGGGGGGGGGGGGGGGGGGGGGGGGGGG
>CAUYQG010209735.1:0-13993 GCA_963574415.1 Tarsius wallacei
CTGAGGTGAGAGGATTGCCTGAGCTCAGGAATTCGAGACCAGCCTGGGCAACTTGGTGAGACCTTGTCTCTACAATAAATCAAATATATATATATAAGCCGGGCATGGTAGCGCTCCTGTAGTTCCAGCTACGTGGAAGGCTGTGGTGGCTGTGAGTGTGCCACCGCACTCTAGCCTGGGCAATAGAATGAGACTCCGACTCAAAAAAAAAAAAAAAAAAAAGTTACTTTTGACCACATATTTGTATTAATACCCATTAAGACTTGTACAATTAAAATTTATCTATTTAACTGTTTTACCTTTTAACCTTTTCTGCAATGAAGCACTGTACTGTAACTTTTTCTGGTCTTTTTATAGGTATGTTTAAGCAGAGGAAAATTATTAGTTGAAAAAGCTATCAAGGACCATGTAAGTAAGAACTTAAAAAATTTATTCTTTACATTTGATTAGTAAAAACTCAACTGGAAATTCCATATGTTCTTTTGTCATTTTTAGGCAGAGGCCTAAATTTCAACATGTGTTACATTTTATGAAGAATAGATAACTCTTCATGGAGAAACATCTCCATCTTGTGGTCTTTTAAAATATTACTGGAAATTTTTGAAACTTGCCTTAGGGTGTGCATTAAATTGTCAAGAACATGAGTATATATTAAGTGGGATTGATTTTAGAAATTACAAAAGAAAACCTAATGTTCTTGCTATTGTAACTCTATAGGATCTGTAATGAATAACTGCTTCACTGACATTAAGCTTCAGATAATTGAGTTTTTATTAAAATTTAGCTCATCTTTTATAGTAACTTCCTAGAAAACTATAAAACTTTTTTTTTTTTAAACAGGATTTTATTCCTTCAAATAGTATATTATCAAATGCCTTATCATGGGGAGTAAAAATTCTTCATATTGATGGTAAGGATTTTATATTTGTTTTTTGACAGTATTTGGTGTAAGTATCCATATCCGTCCTTTGGTTCCTGATTTTACATAGTGAACATTTTTATATCAAGGGTATCACTTTTTGTTGCTTATAACAGAATACCTGAAATTGGGTAATATTTAAAGAAAAATTTATTTCTTAAAGTTATGGAGATTAAGAAATCCAAGATTGAAGGGCTGCATCTGGGATGGGCCTTATTGCTGCAGGGGACTTTCTGCAGGGTCCTGAGGCACCACAGAATATCACATGGGTGAGGGGACTGAGCGTGCTAGTTAGGACTGTCTTCCTATAAAGCCATCAGTTTCGCTTCTATGATAAACCATTAGTCTATTAACCAGTTAATCTATAAAGTCCCCATCTCTCAATACTGCCACATTGAAGATTAAATTTCACCATGAGATTTGAAGGAGACAAACATTCAAACCATAGCATAAGGGATACCTATAATGGTCGTTCCTAAACTTACTACAAGAAAATATCACTGTTAAGGGTAAAATTGCTAATCTTAAACTTTTATTTCTTTTAATAAAGACATTAGATACTACATTGAACAAAAGAAAAAAGAATTGTATTTACTCAAGAAATCAAGTACTTCTGTAAGAGATGTGGTATGTTATCTTCTTTAATGTTTAATAATGGTCAAGTTTGATTTGTAAAAGTCTTCTGCCAAGTAGAAAATGTATTGCCAGAATATCCTAGGGTAAGCTTGTATATTATATGCATGCTTGTTATTCAAATAAATTGTTGTGTATCATTTAAGTTTAGGACTGTGCTCATCAGATAAAAGTTGTTCCTGGAATAGTAGCATAGGGCTTTTTCCCTTTCCTTTTTGGTTACTACTGGTTTTGTATTTTGGTTTTGTTTTAGTTTGGTTTTTTAGATTTAGGGGATAGAAGTCATGTTTGTTACACGAGCATATTGCATACTAGTGGGGAATTGGGCTATCGGTGCCCCATTCCCCACATAGTGAACATTGTACTTGATAGGTAGTTTTTAAACTCTTACCCACATCTTTACCCTCGTTTTGTTCTATTGGAAAAACACTAAACCAGGCTTAGTGGCTCAGCCTGTAATCCCAGCGCTTTGGGAGGCCGAGGTGAATGGATTGCCTAAGCTCGCGGGTTCGAGACCTTCCTGGGCAACTTGGCGAGACCTCATCTCTACAACAAATTAAAAAAAAAAAAATTAGCCAGGCATAGTAGCGCTCGCCTGTAGTTCCAGCTACTTGGAAGGCTGAGACGGAAGGATCGCTGGAGCCCAGCAGGTCGAGGCTGTGGTGGCTGGGAGCTTGTCACTGCACTCCAGTCTGGGCAACAAAGTGAGACTGTAACTCAAAAAAAAAAAAAAAAAAGAAAGAGAGAAAGGTCAATAAGAAGTTCACTTAAGGGATGCTGGAAGAAAAAGGAAAGGCAAGACCCAAGATAAAGCACCACCAAGGGTGTCCTGGGAATTCATTGGAAACATATTGGAAATAACTAAGAGTTTCCACATTCCCCATGCCCCAACCAGCTCATTTCCAAGAGAGACAAAAACCAAGACTCCTGATATTGTCTACTATTAACCCACAGGATCTGTTATAAAACACCGGATGTCCTAAAACAAGTCCTAATATCTTGTAACAGAAGGGGGGACTAGGTTGAAGAAAGTCTTCCTACTGGCATTTCATGACCAGTTGATACATCAGGAGTAAATACTGGGGCTGGGGTTCATTAAGTTGCCAGCCTTGGCTACAACTTCTCAGTGGTTGCTATGAGATCAGGTAGGGAGTGGGTATCAGACTGGTCTTTTCCAACTGCTGCAGTAACTATGACAAATTCAACCTCACCCTTAGCATTCATGCTTCTCTGGGTCTTAAGAAATGTGAAGTGCTAATGCAAGAAGGTGACCCGCAACACCATATACATGCGGTAGAAAAATACTAGTGGATAAAGAATGTTCTAGTTTTTGTTTGCTTTCATCAGTGATATATCTGAATCCTAGGACTTAAGGAAAAAGAAAATAATATGAGCACAAGGACTGGGGTTACTTCCAAATCAGTTGACTTCCCTACTTTCATGAAGCTGGGGGGTCCTTTGTTGCTAAAGTGCAAACCCAAATCTGGCAGCCTATATTCCAGGACTGGGGACCCAGCATTTTTTTTTTAAACTATGGGAGGCCTAACAGAGCAAGTATTCTACCAAATTTTAAGGATATTTTTTCTGTAAACATGGGGAGGACTTCGTGGAAAGTAACTATTCACATACACATACACATATCTGTGAGTATAGTGTAACTTCTAAAGAGTAAGAGGAGTTAAGAGGAGCTAAGCACACATTTGAAAATGGCAACCTATGGTCTGGAGAGGATCTCAAGAGTGATCTCTTTGTTAAATGACGCTTTGTGAAGCTGACATGAAGTCTATAGTCACCCTCTGCTACTTCTTTACTTTTCTTCCCTCACACTAAGTCTTTTACAAGCTCTTCCTGAGGAATAAATATAAATCAGCCGCTATACGAGGGGATGGGTTGTCTGAGGGCCTGATTACTTTAACAGTTCTTAAACCTTTGTTGGAATATTGACTCATTTGAAAAATGTTTAAAAAGCCATGGATCCTCTCCTCAACAAAACACACTAAAAAAAAAAAAACGTTCACAAACTCTTCTCCTATGCTTTACCTTCCAAGTCCTTAGGGCCATCTGTCTGCTTCAATTTCCAGCCCTCTCTCCCTATAGCATGGAAATTCTACAATATGAACCACTAAATTGAATATATAGTGACCCTAGAATGGCTTTTACAAAGTGGTTTGTTACCCACTTATGTGAGTTTTGTTTAGTCTATCCTTTATCCTAAAAGCGACTTAGATAATAGGTCTGTGTCTTCTTTTTGTGAATCAATGAGGGTTTGCAAAGCGCTATGCCTGTTTTTGTTGTTGTTGTTAACTCACTCAACTCAGAGGCTCAGAAGCAAAAGTACAAGGGGGTCCAAAAACCTGGATTTATACAAAATTGTGTATTTACTCTTACATGTTTAAACTTCAGTCATCTTCAAAGTACTCTCCATTTGATGCAATATACGTATCAAGACTTTTTTTCCACTGCTCAAAACCATTTTTGAACTCATCAGTTTTGATGCCCTTTAGTGCTTCTGCCATTTTTTGTTTCACCTCTTCCAAATCAGGAAAACATTTCCCTTTGAGGACTTTTTTCATCCAAGGAAACAAAGAAAAGTTGCCTAGGGCAAGACTGGGTAAGTAGGGAGGGTGGAACATAGAGATCACGCCATTTTTCTTGGTTAAAAACTGCTTGCGAGACCTCATCTCTACAATAAATCAAAAAATCAGCCAGGCGTGGTATCGCATGCCTGTAATTCCGGCTACTCGGAAGGCTGAGGCAGAAGGATCGCTGGAGCCCAGCAGGTCGAGGCTGCAGTGGCCGGGAGCGGCCACTGCACTCCAGTCTGGGCGACAGAGTAAGACTCAAACTCAAAAAAACAAACAAACAAACAAAAAACTGCTAAACAGCCGGCTCCGTGGCTCAGCCTGTAATCCCCTGGTTTGGGAGGCTGAGGTGAGCGGATTGCCTGAGCCCGCGGGTTCAAGACCCACCTGGGCAAGTTGGCGAGACCTCATCTCCACAATAAATCAAAAAATCAGCCGGGTGTGGTAGCGCGTGCCTGTAGTTTCAGCTACTTGGAAGGCTGAGACTGAAGGATCGCCAGAGCCCAGCAGGTCAAGGCTGCGGTGGCCGGGAGCGAGCCACTGTGCTCCAGTTTGGGTGACAGAGTGAGACTCCACCTCAAAAAAAAAAAAACTGCTTAACACTCAGGGCGGTGTGGGCAGGTGCACTCAGAAATCACCCATCATGAAATGGGCAAACATGCTCCAAAAAATTCACTGAAGCTGAATGCAACTTCTCACAACAACGCTAGCTGGTACATTGATGCTGAGGGGTTCCTAGAACACATAGCTGGTAGAGGAAGCCTTTACTACAAGGGACCAAAGCTCAAAAAAATAATTCTGGGATTTTTTGCCCCGCCTCCATACATTATGAAATATAGCCAATGAAAGCTTAAAACATGCAACTGAGATCAAGAAAAAATGTGGATCCTAAAAAAAATCTGTTTGTGCTACTTCAAGCTGATCATCCTGCTGCTCTTTCAGTTGGGAGATGGCCAAAGAGTCGAGTAGTGCTAAGGGCCAACAGATCCCATAGCTGTCCTCACCAGGAATTGCAGCTCATTCTTCCACACCTGAAATGTCCCAGGCTCCCAAAAGGTAAATAGCATACACCAAGGTGTCAGGCATAAAGCAAGCATTCAAAAGAGGAAAGGATCACCTGGATCCCACAACTTTTCTAAGGCTCGTCTACAATCCAACTACAGCTTCTCCTCTCTAGCATTTGCAGTTGTCATGTGCCAGCCTCCAGGTCATTTCTCATAGTCACTAAAGCCTTTTGTCCATGGCCCAATGTTTATCACTTTAATATACCATAAACTTTTCTGTTAATGGTCCCACTCCAGCCTTTGGGTCTGGATATTCCTTAGAGACTCTAGTTCATACCCAGCCCTCTGGTCTTCCGGTTCCAGGAGCTTTGTCTCCATAATCCTGTTCCTAGTCATTGTCCTCTCCTATCCTTGTTTCTGTGCTCCAGTGAAGAGGTTTTATCTAAGGTTAACCCTTTACCTGTGTATGTCCTAGAGCCAGAGAGGAGAGGTTTCACCCTCTCCACATGCATCAGCTTTCAAGATCTTTGTTTCGTTGCTGTTTTGAAGACAGGGTCTCACTACTTTCACCCAGGCTGGAGTACAGTGGTGGGATCATGGGATCGTAAGTCACTGCAGCCTCAAGCCCTTGGACTCAAGCAATCCTGGCACCTCAGCTTCTCAAGTACCTGGGACTATAGGCACACACTACCAAGTCCTGCTATTTCTATTTTTTAGCAGAAACAAGATCACACTACGTTGCCCAGGCTGGTCTGTAACTACTAGTCTCAAGTAATCTTCCCACCTCAGCCTCCCAAAGCACTAGGATAAAAAGTGTGAGCCACTGTACCCAACCTAGCTTTCAAGATCTCATTCCGTGTGTTATAATCTCTTTCCCACATCTACAATGACTCCTTTCTCAATTCCTCCTGTCCCACGGTCTGCAAACACACCCAATTTTCTCCTATGTTAAATGTATGCTTAAATGATTCCCTGTAGGGCCCCGAAGTGGTTTCAACTTGTATTCTGGTTGTCACATCTGAAATCAGAAAGGTTTCTCTTGAAACAATGATTAGGCACACGAAAAAAGAAAAAAGAAATATGAGACTGATGAGTGGTAAATAAGAAAATGAAGGCATATCTATCAATGCAGGTAAGGAGAGAGTTGGGGTAAAGTGAAAAGGGGAAAACCATGAATATCAGCCATAGGAGAAAACTTCAGACCATGAAGATGAGGTTCCTGTTCAGATGGTGACCACTCTGTTCTCATCCAGGGAGCAACTGGCAGCAATTATAGTAGCAACAGCAGCCATACAACATCTGCAAGTAGCATAGACTAAAATGCAGACATATAAATTGAATATTTCATAGAAAACACAATAACAAATATGACATATGTAAGACGTTTGTGCTAATTCCCCTTCTCCCACCTCAGCAGACACCACTAATTAGTTATAACCCTCTTACACACTGAGATGAGACCTGGCTTCAGAATCTTTATAAAACATAATCCAGGCAAATGTTATCAATCAACTGGAGATGGAACTTGAGATTAAGGGTGTTTGTTATCATTGCACTACACAGAAAAGTCCTCAGCACAAGAATTAGAAGACAGGAATAAGCTTCAGGAGTAAGCATTCTGGAGAGCTTGAACGTTGCTGGCAACTGACGGGGACAAGCTGAGCCCATGGAGATCACAGAGCAGGCGCCCAATTAATGTCTGTTGATGATTCATTTTTTCATTCAACAAACATTTAATGAGGCCTACAATGTGCACCGGATTAGGCACCACGAATACAAAGATGAATAAGCCATTGTCCTTGCCCTTTAGGAATTTAGAGTCTGGTAGATGACAGCCATAGACACGGACAATGATAATACAACCTGATAAGTGTTAGGACACTTAGCAGGTTGTATTATATCCATCCGAGTAGGATTTCTTCAGAGGAGCACCATTCCAGGTTGCTGCTGGATCCATGAAGTTCTCCCAGGTACCAGGGTGTGCTGTTGTTTTTGTCACGCGATGAGTGTCCCAAGACCTAACAATAATATTAGCTATAATTTATAGAGTGCCTATGACAAAACACTTTACAAATATCTTCATGCAAACTCTGAAAAGTATTGTATTAAAGGAAGAAACTGAAGTTCAATGTGTTCACAAAGCCAGTAAACAGTTGAATTAGGTTCCAAATCTAGTTTTAAACAACTCCAAAGCATTTTTCTATGTTTTTAGGGCAACCTTTATTCAGGTGTAACACAACTTTTCAACAGGTTTCTATTTGGAACTAAAAGCAAAGGTAGTAGATAACTATTAGAGCACGGACTGAAGGCTTCATCTGGTTTCCCACTCTACCTGGCAGAGAAATAAAAGGTGACATGACTTCAAACATGCAAACCATTGAAAACCTTAAGGTCAGTATTGTTTGGGGTTCTGTTATTTTTTTTTTTTTTTTTGAGTCGGAGTCTCACTCTGTCGCCCAGGCTGGAGTGCAGTGGCACGCTAATGGCCACCGCAGCCTCAACCTGCCTTAGCCTTTCAAGTAGCTGGAACTACAGGCATAAACCACCATACCTGGCTAATTTTTTGATTTATTGTAGAGATAAGGTCTTGTCAAGTTCCCCAGGCTGGTCTTGAATCCATGGGCTCGGGCAATCCTCTTACCTCGGCCTCCTAAAGTAATGGGATTTTTTTTTTTTTGAGTTGGAGTCTCACTCTGTCACCCAGTCTGGAGTGCAGAGGCACACTCACAGCCACCCCAGCGTTGACCAGCTGGGCTCCGGCGATTCTTCCACCTCAGCCTTCAAAGTAGCCAGAACTACAGGTATGCGCTACCACGCCCGGCTAATTTTCTGATTTTTATAGTAGAAACGAGGTCTCACCATGTTGCCTAGGCTGGTCTCGAACCCAATTCTCTCACCTCAGCCTCCCAAAGTGCTGAGATTACAGGCTTGGGCCACCACGCCCGGCATAAGTGCTGGGATTATACGCATAAGCCACCATGCGCAGCCCAATTTTTTTTTCTCAGCCCTAGCATTCTCATTGATCACTCAAAATATAAATATCTCTAGTAAAATGTCTTCTTTTAATCACTGTGATAGACAACACCATTATCAGCAACTATAATTGATTCAGCATTTAGCATATTCCAGGCAGGTTCTAAGAAATTTACAAAAACAATACCTTTAAGTGCTTACATTTCACTCCCTTCCCCCCTAAAAAAAAATTGAAAACAAGTATTATTCCTGTTTTACACAAGGGAAAACAAAGTCCCAAAGAGGTGAAGAATCTTGTTCACAACCACATTTGTAAGTGTGAGAGCAGATTTGAGCCCAGACTATCTAGTCCAAAGGCACAAACTCTCATTTTATGGCTTTACTACACTGCTCAGGACTTCCTTTCCCAACACTTCCTTCCCTGACTGCCCTCCAAGATGGTAAGTTATGTAAGGCCCTCTGAAAAGCTCTGTTCTACTCAGTCCTCTGAGTCTTATGTAAAAAATTTCCCAAAGAATATTGAGTTTATATTACTTAGAGAAAATAAACACTGGATATGTTTGAGTTTTTCATTACTGAATATATTTTTTACTTGCAAGTGCAGCTGTAAACATTTTAAGACTCCTAAGCAAAATAAATCAATTAAGCCAATAATGACTAAGGTCATTGCTTCCTCAAGTGGGACACAGATATAAAACCCTTCACTTTTGGTTAATTAAAAAAAGAAAACCACCCATAAATCTTAAGAGATATGTAATAGTGAGAGTAGGCCTGCTACTGATGAGAAGGACCAGGAACTTAGTGACACTAAAGAGGTCTACTACTATTCAGATGTCTCCGTGAGAATCAACATTTCATATACAGCTGCTCCCAAAAAAGAATCTTGCATACTCTGTGCAGCCAAGTCCTGGCCCCAAAGGAGCTAGCAGCGATATCCATCCAAAGAACCTGACAGAATTTTTCATCAGGGCCAGAGGTGGAAGTAGGGGAATATATATTTGCCAAAGGCGGAATGCCTTGATTTTTCCCTCTTTGCCACACTAATTTTTCTGTAAGTTCGATTATGCCTAACAATGTTTAGGTTAATGATGAACCTCATGTATGACAGTGGTCCCATAAAGATATACTTTTACCGTACCTTTTCTATGATTAGACATGTCAAGGTATACAAATACTTAATATTGTGTTACAATTGCCTACAGTATTCAGTACAGTCATACAGGTTTTAAACCTAGGGAGCAATAAGCCATACCATATAGCCTAGGTGTGTAGTAGACTATGGATAAGAATTATTCTTTAGCCTCTGTCCACAGCTGTGGAAACCACTGTTCACTCATGGGTCTATGACATAGGCTTAGAGTGATGGCTCTCTTGATTAAGGCACAGGTTGTAGAGTTAGAACTTCAAGGATGGAAGGACCTTAAAAGTCTTGTGTCCCAAATAGATGTCTGTGTAAATAACCTTCTATGATGTTCACGTGACACAATAACCAAATGACATATCTCCCAGTACATATCCCCATTGTTAAGCAATGCATGACTGTATTTTTACAATTTAAGACATTATCACCTCTTCTCTACTTCTACTCCTTCTACCCTTATTTCATTATTCATATTAGCCACTGCAGTATCCTTCTAACTCATCTCCCTTTCAAGATTTGAAAGCATTCCTGAATATACTCCATACTACTGCTAGAGTAATCATCAAAAACATCCTCTTTTGGAAACACTCATGAAATTCAAATCCCATGGCATACTATGTTAGGTCCTATTCCTGGAGTACATTTCCAGCCTAATTCCATGATCTATTTGTAGTTCCCCCAACTCATCATTCTATTTCCATTGGCCATGCTTTTGCTTGGAAGTTTCTTCTGTTTTTTACCTATTCAATATTTACATCTTTTAAGACTCAACTCACACATTAGTACTCTGACCTCTGGCGACTCGAGACTCAGTAAAATGATTTTTCTAAACCCCATAGTACCATGTACATACCTTGATTGTAGAGCATATATACTGTTGTAATTATCTGTGCATGTCAATCTCTCTCACTAGACTGAGAACTCCTTGAGGACAGGGATTGTGTCTAATGCATCTCCATATCCCCGTTACCCAGCACAGTGCCTGGCAGCTCAAATGGCAGCAGAAAATCACTGAAGATACAGGAGAGAGAATAAAACAATATTCTTGAGTAGCAATATGATACAAATATGCTGAATGTGTTGAAGCTATAATATGAAAGCATATTTTAGGCTCAATATTGTAAAGAGGTCTCAAAAAAAAAACAAAACAACAAGCCAAATCAAAAAGGAATCCCCCATCACCAAGTAAAGTTACTCAGAAGAAGTTAAAAGACCATTGGTTTGGTATAACTTGAATTGGGATCAGTTTAAAATATCTATTTGGGACACAAGACTTTTAAGGTCCTTCCATCCTTGAAGTTCTAACTCTACAACCTGTGCCTTAATCAAGAGAGCCATCACTCTAAGCCTATGTCACAGACCCATGAGTGAACAGTGGTTTCCACAGCTGTGGACAGAGGCTAAAGAATAATTCTCATCCATAGTGAACTGATTGCAGACTTATAGCATAATTCATACTCTGTTGAGTTCTCCCCAGTTGACCCTTAAACCTAAAGCAAGAAATACTTTATATGTATTCAGGACCAACAAAGAGGACCTCATGACAAAAATATCTTCTACAAACTGTTACCCAAAGCTTTAAATTTGCCCTTAATCCCTTGGTGCATTTTATTTATATTTGCTAAAAGGCCACTTAATCTAATATGGTGACCTAGTATCAATTAAGTACACTACACTGTAGATAAAAGAAACACACCATTCACCCCATACCCCATGAGATCATCTAGTCCAACCTTCTCCTTCCCCCAACACAAATCAAAGAAAATCTAAAAAATACCCAGATTTTTTTTTGATTCAGGTTATTCTATCACCCAGGCTGCAGTGCAGTAGCCTGATCATAGCTCACCCCAGCCTCAAACTCCTGGGCTCAAGCGACCCTCTCACTTCAGCCTCCCAAGTAGCTAAGACTATAGGTGTGCACCACCACATCTGGCTATTTTTAAAATTTTTTTTTAGAGATGGGGTCTAGTTATGTAGCCCAGGCTGGTCTTGAAATCCTGGACTCAAGCAATCCTCTTGCCTTGGCCTTCCAAAGTGCTACCAACTATCCAGATTTTTAACTTTGGTACTCAGTTTCCCCAAGTGCAGAATATGTATTGAATGATATCCCCTGATCCCTTTTACCCAAGATATTCCAAAGAGCTTCTAAGCCTGTGTTTCACTTATAAATTAGACACATTAGTGAAATCTATTACTTCTATTTCACCAGATTGTTATAAGGATCAAATAAAATCATATTTGTAAAAGGCTTTTCGAAACAAAGTGCTATAAAATTTTTTTAAAACTATTGCTAGAAATTAAACTGGGGCCGGGCTTGGTGGCTCGGCCTGTAATCCCAGCACTTTGGGAGGCCGAGGTGAGTGGACTGCCAGAGCCCGTGGGTTCGAATCCACCTGGGCAACCTGGCGAGACCTCCTCTCTACAATAAATCAAAAATTAGCTGGGCGTGGCAGCGCGAGCCTGTAGTTCCAGCTACTCGAAAGGCTGAGGCGGAAGGATCGCCGGAGCCGAGCAGGTCGAGCCTGCAGTGGCCGGGAGTGGCCACTGCGCTCCAGTCTGGGTGACAGAGTGAGACTCCAACTCAAAAAAAAAGAAAAAGAAATTAAGCTATATATGGAAAGGGAGTTAAAAGAAGTATACTCTGCCATCAATTAAATAAGTTATCTTGGAAACTTACTCTACCTCTTACGATGCCTCAGAAGGTTGTGGTGATGATTAAATGGGAACATGTGAAGTAGTCATTTACTAAGTGAGACATTCACAGTATCTCGGAAATAAAAGTGACCTTCAAGTGCATGTAATCTAACTTCTCATTCCATGATAGGAGATTCTCAAATTCCATCTCAAGCAGTCATACAAACCTCTAGATATCACTGCCAAGAGTCCTTTCATCTTTGGACAATTCTTAAATCTGCTTCACCATTAATTAGAACTAGCTTCAAAAGCAGCAAAAGCAACTGTCCCTGAATCCGTAAGATATCCAAAAACAGATCACCAAACTCTTCTTTTGGGAGTTCTCCTATAATCTAAACAACTCTAATTCCTATGATGCTTCTCATGTAAGTTCAGATTCCGCTCTGTATCCTGGATGTTTTCCTCTAGCTCCCTGTCAAAGAGTTGCTCTTAAAATTAAAACAAAACCGGCTGGGCTCGGTGGCTCAGTCTGTAATCCCAGCACTTTCGGAGGCCGAGGTGAGTAGATTGCCTGAGTCCGCGGGTTCGAGACCCGCCTGGGCAACTTGGTGAGCTCTCATCTCTACAATAAATCAAAAAAATTAGCCCGGTGTGGTAGCGTGCACCTGTAGTTCCGGCTACTTGGAAGGCTGAGGCAGAAGGATCGCCAGAGCCCAGCAGGTCAAGGCTGCAGTGGCCGGGAGCGGCCACTGCACTCTAGTCTGGGTGACAGAGTGAAACTCCAACTCAAAAAAAAAAAAAAAATTTAAAACAAAACCAGCAAATGAAACAGAATTTATCACTGCCTAGTTCTAAATGCTTTTCTAGTGAGAAAACAAGTTAGCTATCTGGAACAAAACTAAAAAGAACTAGTACTAAGTCTCCAGGTGCTTACAGGATGAACAAAGCCCTTCCAAAAGGAAAAGGTCAAAGGGATGCTGACATCACTAAAAACAAATGGCTTATTTTCCTAATATTACTCACGCTTCTGGACTTACCCAAACCAGGGATATAGAACATTATAAATAATGCAGGCTTCTAGGGACATCTGGAAGAAAAGGTAACAACAAATCCAAAATACATTTTGAATAACATTCTCTACTGATAGGCCCTAATCTATGCAGATGACACTTGTACTTTTCCCAATAGAATTGCAGTTCCTAAGACAAATTTTTTTTAGAAACTGGGAAAGATTGAAGGAAATAAGTAGAATACATATACACAAATAGTGAAGACCTGAATGAAAGGAGAGAAATACCACATTAATGTATGGAAAGATTATAAAAACGATAGCTTTTCCAAAATTAATCTATAAATTCAATGCCATTCCAATGGTATTTGTGATGAACACTTGACAAGTTGTCCCTAAAATTCACATGAAAGAATAACTACCTGAAAGTAAGCCAGGCACAGTGGCTCATGCCTGTAATTTCAGCACTTTGGGAGGTGGAGGTGAGAGGATTGTCTCAGCACAGAGGTTTGAGACCAGCCTACGAAACCTGGCAAGACCTCGTCTTAAAAAAAAAAAAAAAAACTGCCTGAAAATAGAATACCAAAAAAAAGAATGAGGGATGAGGGATATTTAAAGTTATTTAAAACTAGGCACTGGCCAGGCACAGTGGCTGACACCTGTAATCCCAGCACTTTTTGGGGAGCCAAAGCGGAAGAAGACCAGCTTAGGAAGCATAGTGAGACCTCGTCTCTACAAAAATACAAAAACTGGCTGGGCATGGTAGCGGGTGCCTGTAGTCCTAGCTACTCCAGAGGCTGAGGTAAAAGGATCACTTGAGCCCAGGGCATTGAGGCTGCAGTGAGTCAGGATCACGCCACACCACTGTACTCCAGTATGGGTGACAGAGTGAGACTTCAACTCAATCAAACAAACAAAGAAATTCAAATAAAAACTACGCATGTAAAAAAGGAAAGTAAGCCGGGCTCGGTGGCTCAGCCTGTAATCCCGCGCCTTGGGAGGCTGAGGTGAGTGGATTGCCTGAGCCCACGGGTTCGAGACCCGCCTGGGCAACTTGGCGAGACCTCATCTCTACAATAAATCAAAAAATTAGCCGGG
>CAUYQG010209748.1:0-22455 GCA_963574415.1 Tarsius wallacei
TTAATGGTGGTGGGTATCTATCTGAGGATGGGGAGACACCTCTTATCAACAAGGGTACCTGAACGAAATATTTTTGTATGCCTAACCCCTAACTGTACCCCACAATAACATAATAAAATAAAATAAAAAAATAAAAAAAAAATAAAAAATAAAAAAATAAATAAAATTTTCTATAATTGCGAATTTTGTTTAAAATAGTAAAAATTAGAATATATCATCCAACATCCCACCATTCACACCTACTCCTGATCTTGCCAAAATACATTTACCATGGTAAAAATAATGTATACTATAAATGAAGGAAATTTTAAAAATATTACAACAAAATGAACTTTTCTTAATAGTATTGAAAACAGGTATTTAACTAGGGTTGATTTCAGTAAAGAAACTGTTACAAACCTACTGGTATACTTCATATTTGATATGGATTCAGACACACTTTGAATAATCTGAATATATCTAATTGGCTAGAAAGAAGGACTTTGTATCATGAAAATATCAATAAAGAAAACTTGCTTAATTCAAGCATTTGCCAAGGAAATGGTTATCATCAAACACACAAGATTAAATAATTATCTGTTTTCTTTGCTGGCTCAAGATAAATGTAGTACTAGTGCCTACGCTTACTTAAAAAATGACACAACATTCTCTCTTTGCCATCAATGAGATCTATCAAAGATTCAAGAATAATAATTCAAGATTTATAAACTGCTGTCTTCATCGAACATTAGCTGTATAGCAGATAATTCTATTCACAGTTGAAGATTCATATAATAAAAATCTCCCAAGAATATTCAAGAATAATGTCACGGTAATAGTAGAAATAAAAAGGAAAGAAATTAAATCTATCTCTCCTGACAAACTAGCTTCCATGAGAGCCTATGCCCATTCCACCACCGAATCCCTGGCTCTCAGCAAATTACCTGACATACAACAAGAACCCAAGAAATAGTTGTGTAACAAATGAGTAAAAAGTACACCACACATCTCAAGGTAACACTACACAACATTCAGCGTTTTCTTAAACATCTTAAAAGACTGATTTTAAATGACTGTGCTATATAAAATGTAAGAAATAGTTTCTTATTAGTGTTAAATAAATACTGAATAGCATAACCAGGACTTACCTCGACAAAAGGCTAACTAGCAAGTAACTCAAAATCATCTAGTATGATTATATTCAGCCATTCACTGAAAATTATAAGTAGAAGCAGGTACAGAAAGCTATTTTAAAAATCAAGAAACAAATTTTTCATTGAAGCTTTAAGGAACAATTATACTCTCTGTTT
The DNA here is from genome assembly GCA_963574415.1 of Tarsius wallacei. Lineage (NCBI taxonomy): Eukaryota > Metazoa > Chordata > Mammalia > Primates > Tarsiidae > Tarsius > Tarsius wallacei. Next base: position 1,290 of record CAUYQG010209748.1, read on the forward strand.
TCTCTTCATTGAGTTTAGCAAGTGGATTTCTTGCTAATCCAGGAATACCAGAGGCGCTGGGACTTCATCATGGCATATGGCATTTTTGGACGAAAATCTTTCAATCTTACTCTATGAACACAGGGAGTCTGTCTTCTTTCCACACTACTGCGTCTCTAGTGACTAGCCGAGTGACTCAGGACAGGCACTTAATATCTATTAAATACTTCAGTGAATGGGCAGAAACAACAGAAACATAGAGTAACTAAATATAGGAAAGAACTTTCTAAGATATAAAGCCACAGAATTTTTAAAAGATTACTGCTGTATCTTCCTAGTTTTCTCCAAGTTAGCCAAACACATTCTTTCAACTGGTATTCATATCATGTGATTGAGAGTCACCTCAAATTCCTCACACTTTGAAATATATTTGGCTGTTTCACTATTAACCCGTAGGATACAGAATTGTGCACAATACTCCCGGCTGGGGGTGACACATGCAGAGGAGAGCTATCAGCCATCCTTAGTCTATACATTTATGCAGCCTAAAACACATGAGATGTTCCGATGGCCATGAGGCTCATACATATATCCAAAGTTCAGTTCTTTCTCCTTACCTTGTCAGGCTATCAACAACATTTGACACGGATCACTGCCTCCTCCCTGAAGTACTTTGATTTCTGAGTATAAAACTGTCAATTTTCCTCCTGTCTCACTGGCCATTCATACTGTCATTTTTCCTGATTGTTCTTCATCATCCAGTGCCCTGACACTTGGATCCCAATCCTGTTTTTCATTCTGTTTACACTCACTTCCTTTTTTTTTTTTTTTAAATCTCATTTAGTTTCAAGGCTTTAAGTTCCATGGTTATGCTGAAAATTCCAGATGTATATCACTAACCCCGACCTCACATATAAACTAGAGGCAACCATAGCATCTTAGACATAGTATGCCCAAAATTGAATTTCTAAGCTTCTTTGAACCTGTCCCACCCACTGACTTCAGTGTCTGAGTTACTAGCAATTTTATGTTTTCAGTTGCACAGCCTTAAATATTAAAATAAATCACCCTTAGTCTTTCTCTTCCTGTCATATCCCATGTTCACTAAACTAATCTTGTTAACTGTATATTCAAAATGTATCCAGAATTCCCTACCACTCCATTGCTACCACCCTCATGGAAGTCACTTTCTTCTCTCTCCTGGATTATTTCAATACCCTCCCAAATCAATTTCCTACTGTCCTCCTAGAGCCTCTCTTATGTATTCTTCACACAGCAGTCAAGTGATATTGTTAAAATGGAAGTATATTCGTGTCATTCTTCTTTTCAAATGCCATGATGGGTTTCCACCTCCATCTAAAGTCAATGATTATAATGGCTTGCAAGGCTGAGGACAATTATGTCCTGCAACTCCACTGACACCCTGACTGCCATTTCTCTTACTTTCTTCCTTTCTCCTTCCACACCAGCTACACTTATCTCCCCACTGAACCTGCTAAGCATGCTCTTTCCTCAGGACCTTGCAAAGGCTGTTCTCTCTAGAACACTCTTCTTTCTTTTGCCTTTGCTGCTGCAACTCATTCAGTCCTTTATTCAACTGTCATCTTCTCAATAAGCTGCCATTCTGACTTTTAAAAACTGCAATCCCTCTGACACTCTATTCATGGCTTTCCTCTGTGATTTGTTTGGACAGCATCATCTAATTTTTTTAATATTTTACACATTTAATTTATTTTTATCTGTTCTATTTTCACCTCACCATTACTAGAAACTTTGTGAGGACAGAGATTTCATTTTTTTATCTATTGTATTTTTCCAGTCCCCAGGAGGATGTGTAAAACTTATGAAATGTTGAGTAAATATTTCTGAATAGGAGAATAAATGCGAATTTTAAGAGAAAACATTTCACTGGTGAATTTTCGAGTATCGGCTACCTGGGAAGTGTTTTGGCATGATGGAATCCTCACCTTCCTGGGAGTACACTACAAGTCATGTTTTAATAAGCCACCCCCATCCCAACTGAGGAAATCTGGTCTTTCGAACATGACTTTATTATATTTGGATACAAGATGTCACCTATGTTATTGGTTCCTAAATTATGGCAATTCTGAAGCATCAAAGGGGCACTGTGGGTAATTCTCATCTGGTAATTCCCATGGATGCCCTACATGAGTTATGTGCTCTCTACAAGCATACAAGTTAAATAAATAGGAGAAAGATTCACTGGGGGGAAAGAGCAGTGGAAGATGGTATGGTCTCCTTAAAAAGACTACATGGGCAAAATAATACTTTGTACAATAAAATAAGCAAAATATGCCAAGTTCTCACTTTTCTAATTTAAAGTCACAACATTAAGAAGAGAATGGTCAAGTCTAGGTCATATTTTGTAGTACAAATTAGCCAAAACTGAATTATAAAAATATATCTTCATCTTTCATGATCAAAAGCAGTTTTAACTATGACATTCTAATAGTCAAAGATTCATCATATTAACACAAACACAAGTAAATCCTCATGGAACTGACGTGAATGAAGTAACATAGATTTTTTTTTAAATTACTGATGACATTCAAATTTCATTTTTTTGAGGGATTTTATATTTTAGTGTCAGACTGAATGAAAATCTTCTTTCTTCTGATCTGTGTTGCAATGACATAAGTAATATACCCCTAAGACAAATAACTGCAGAGTGTGACCTAGAATTTCTGAATGAGACATTGGCACTAAATATTTATCATGCTTTTTGTAGAGCAGAAGTAACAAACATTTTTCATTACCAATCATTAGAAGCCTTTATTTCAAACTGCAAAGTTTGAAGGCTTTTGTTAATTAACATCTAAGCCAGAACAAAAGCAATATTAATGAAAATATAAAAATCAAATTGTCCTTTTTAGACATGCTAACCAGCACAACATATGGTCCAAGAGCTGTTCTATGAATTTTACTCCACACCTAATAAAGAATGTGAGTGCTATGTCATGAACTATGAATCACGACGTATTTGATTTTTCAAATGCTTTTCCAACATTGTTATTTTTTGTGTACTTTTGAAAAAAGAGGACATCTCTTAAAGAATGCACTCCATCCTCTAGAGAGTATGACTGACTTTAAATAAACTTAGTGATTGTATGAAATTTCTCAAGTATTCTTGTTCACTTCTCAGCTATTTTTGATAATATTTTGTGTAAAATAATTTTGTTCTACACATGTTCTACTTCATACGACGGCACTGCGGCAAAACTAGAAAGATAAACCAGGTCTCTTGATCCAGGGCTCATCATCTTTCTACTACAGTGAACAACCGAAGTGAAATTTAAAAAAAAGATTCACCCTTCACCCTTAAGCAGAAGATACTGAGCAAATATACTAATGAATCAAATTATTAGCAATGTAAACTGTCATCTAAACAGTAGGTATATCTATCATTTTACACTAGTTAGAAGAAAAACTACATTTTGGGGAATTGAGAAAAATATCACAGTCAGTGGAATGAAGGAAGAAGATAACTAAAGGAAGCTGAAATAATTCTTGTTATACAATGTTATACATTGTAATTAAATTTGTTTTCAAACAGTGCTAAAATGGCAATTATAGGATGGAGGTGATCTTTTTTAATGACATGTAATAATTGTATATATTTATGGAGTATACATGGATATTTTTATATATGCATACAATGTGCAATAATCAATTCAGGATAATTAGCATATCTATTCTTTCAAACATTTATCATTCTTTGTGTTGGGAACATTCAAAATCCTCTCTTCTAGCTATTTGAAATTATACAATAAATTACTGTTAATCATATCACCCTACGGTGCTATAGAACACTAGAGATTATTCCTCCTCTCTAGCTGTTATTTTGTATCTGCTACATAACCTCTCTCTATCCTCCTCTTTTCCCAGTTTTTCCCAGTAACCAGTATTCTAGTTTCTACTTCCATGAAATTAAATTTTTTAGCTCGTATACCTGAGTGGGAACATGCAGCACTTATCCATCTTATGCCTTACCATAATGTCCTCCAGGTTCATCAGTGTTGCCAAAAATGACAAGATTTCTTTCTTTTTTTGCAGAACAGTATTCCATTGTATGTATATATATGTGTATATGTGTGTATGACACTTTTCTTTATCCATTCTTTATCCATGGAGCAACACTTAGGTTGATTCCATATCTTGGCTACTGTGAGTAGTGCTAAAATAAACATGTGAGTGCATATATCTTGTCAATATACTGATTTCCTTTCTGAAAGTGGCTCTTTATCCAAAGCAACCAACATTTTCTCCTTGGGCAAATAATTACCACTCCCCCTTCCATGTTAGCTGGGGTATCAGCTGAGAAGGTATCTCAAAAGGTGTCAAAAACCTTTGTTGGTTCCTTACTCCAGAACTGAGCTCAGGACTTTGTTATCTGGAGAACGTGCACACCTAGCCACAATGTTGAATATTTCTTCAGAGGCCTTTCATTTTAAGATCTGTCTGTTTACAATCAAGAGTGGGCGTATATGTCAAATATTTTGATAAAACAATGGCTATTTGGAGGACAGTATTGCAGATGTTGGAGAATAAAATGAACAACATGGGAATGTAGCAAACCTGTAAGAGTTTAGTGTTTTAATTTTGGCAAAGAATGCATAAATTACAACACTACAAATGAAGGATATCACCTTCGCAGCAACTTTGATGGATTTACAGTCTGTCATACTCAGTGATCTATCACAGACACAAAGAACAGGGTACCCCATGTTCTCACTCATAAGTGGATCCTGAACATTTATCATAATACTATAAGAAAGGGATTGGCAGTAGTGGAATACAACCGGAGGAGGTGTGGGGTGGGGGTACACAACATCAATAAGGGTACCTGATCTCAAACCAGGCAAAGTGGGGACCAAAGGGAGACCCAAACTCTACCTGTATGATGATCACTTGTATACCTAATCCTGAATTGTGCCCCACATAAAAATAAAAATTAAAAAAAGAAAGAAAATAAACAGAGATGGCCTAACAGATTTTCTCTAGTTTTATTTTCCACATGTATAGTCACACTACTATAATAAAATCATGTTTTCTAAGGTCTCAGTAACATCCTTCCAGCTAAGTCCAGAGGTCTTTTCTCAGTTTTCTTCACCCTTCACCCCCTTCTATATTCTTTATTCTGCAACTCCTGAACACACGCCTTCCTGAGATATGCAGATTACATTTTTAGCAGAAGACAACTATAAAAAGTGTGTTCTGGAGCTCCTTTCAGTCAAATGTAGACATGGGTTTTTAAAATCTTTTTTTATTTATATCTTAGCTAGAAACAGATTCCATTTAGAAACATACTAAATATATTTCATGTACGCACACAAACATTTTTCAAACAAATGATCATGAACATTTAAAGAATAACTGAGGACAAATAATTATTTCACTCGAAATGCACAATTGTGACAATGTTGTTTTCTCATCCAAGAACTTCCTCACGTAATTTGTATGTGGGTGGCACAGAGCAATTCAACTACATTATGCCTTGTTTTGTGTATCGACTATTTCTTCAAAGATGTTTATTCTCTAATACAAGAGTAAACAAACTACTATGTCATCTCATCTTTTCCAAAACATCCACAAGCCAAGACTGAATGAACAAGCTTTCATTATATAACTCTGCTTTAAGGCAAACATAGACAGCAAAAAGTCACATGATCTCACTAAGTTCAATCCAATAGAAATGATATGCTAGTCTATTTTCACAATAAACACATATTATGTAACTATTGTACACTTGACGTTGTTAGGTGCTCGACTTTTGAAAAGACTTTAAGAGTACTTGTATAAGAACAGTCTCACAGAATTCGATTCAAAGTATATTTACAGTGAAGCTCAATCACTTGTTTGGCCATGTGGCTAAGGTTAAGTGAGGTACTGTGGAGCTCAGAGGTCCTGGTAATAGGGGAGTAAAATCAAACAAGCAAAAAATAATTAAACAAAAAAAATCTTGAGAAAATGAATAAGTAAATAGTTATGTTTGCATAATAAAATAAATATAATATTAGAAATTAAAAATATTTTTCCCTAAACTCTGTGAGGCTGTATTTCTACTAAGTACTATAAAAAATAAAATTATCTACAGACCATGATCTTTGTAGAATTGTAATCTTTTATCTGATATGAACTTACATAAAATTTTAAATTCCATTTTTTTCTTTGCTAAGTGGCTCAGGTCTTTATTATATGAAATTTTCATAAGAAAAAACTTTATAGCATTAATAAAGTTTAATTTTTGTGCTATATTGTAACAATATGTACATGGCAAAAGTTAGCAAGTTTATATAAACATTAGTATTGTTTTTTGTGCACATCATATTACTACATCTTATATTCTAAAGGCAAAAGCAAGATACTTCAGAAAATGCCTCAAATTGTCACTACAATTAAGTATAAATATTCATTAGGATATTTTTGAAATTCAAAGTTTCCAGTAAATGATATAATCAATCATGTGATATGGTATATTTTAAGCAATTAAATTGTGCTGGGTATTAATTCAAATATTAAAATAATAAAATTCATTAAAATAAAAAATAATTTTATATTTCTACTTTTTTTTTTCTATTTCTAGAGCTAACTCTCTACGCTGCATATATAATACCTATAACACTTTCCAACTACTAGAAAGCAAACTATGTATAATGCTAGAGAAAATGTCCAAGAATCATGTTAAGATGTTACCATTTCTGCTACTCTATGTAGAAATACGTACTCTTGTGGCTTTTCCATGTATTAACTAGGATATTCTGAATCAGATCCACAAATATCAAGGCTAAAAGCGTGATGAAAATCCATTTCATTCTCTGATAACCATGGATACATTTGCATGTTTCACCTTAACACTTAATCCAAAACTAGTATAGATTGTGGTGTGCAGCCTGTATTTAAAAATTTTCCAGTATGAGTATGCATCACATGTTTATTAGAATTGATTTTTTTCAGAAATAGAACAAAGCAACTATGAAAATCAAGGACAAAAAGAGACAAGTAACCTAGAAGGTGAGAGGACAGGCCACAAGGCCCACCTGACCCCAGGGATTATCTCACCTACCCATTCTCTAGGCCTTATCACCTTGAGTAATTTGCTTAATTTCTCCCTGCATTCTGAATAATAACATATTCCTCACTAAACTGTTGCAAGCTTGACTCCTAAAAAGTGAATTAAGTGTTAACAGGTGGGACTGTATCCTTCAATATATTTTATGTAACTCCAGTCTTACTTTTTCTGCTTCCAAAATCGTTTGGGGATACTCAAGAAATATTATAAAAATTCTCCCAACTTCTGTTTTTAGTATTAGAATGAAATGAGACTTTTCATCTAAGTTAAAGCATAATCATCAACATGTGTGATATATTATCTGTCTAGGGGTGTAATATAAGCTTTTTCCTTGGCCAAACCTGGGACATGAATTCTATTTCAAATTTTACAATTTCATTGGTATTTACGTTATAATTCCAAAGGATCTGCTAAAGTTCTGGGTGTCATTAAGAACATAAGGAATTACTTTAAAAAAGTAAAATGATTTTATTTTTAAAAAGCACCTGTGTTTTGTAAGAGAGACCACCAGCAAAGATGTACAATCGCAAGATAAAGAAAGAGACAAGAGACAAAAACCTTTTGGACCTGTAAGTTAACCAGTAGTTTGGTGATATTATAATAATTATTCACATTTTTAAAATGTCATGCCTGTCTATCTGTAACAATTACAAGGAGACCTGTAAACTATATTTTCTGAATTTTTATAACAATTTCTTACTGAAATATGAAAAATAATTTCTTACTGAAATATTAATAACCATAAACTACATTACTTCCCTTTGTATTTGTAATGGAGATAAACTACTTTTCTACTTAGCAATAAAATAGGGATCATTAACATTCAAATCACTCATTGTGAAACTCCCTTATTCATCTAAGAAGATTGGGTAGAGATCTGAACATGTATCTAATATATGAAAGACTTACAATGCATCATTTTTGCTATAACCCAGGCAAGAGGCACAGATACTACCCTTGTTATCCAATACAAATCAGATATTGTTTAATCATAATTTATACACCCTTAAAAGCATATTTAAAGAAATATTTTAAAAGGAAAAATAGTTCATGCAGTGTATCGAATGCTAAAAGGTTGCAGCCTTTCAACTCTATAACGACCTTTAAATACAAAGGAGGAAAATATACAACCATCACATAACTTTATGCACAATACTTTGGTTTTTAAGACTGTCCAGAAAAATATTTCTTTTACCTTCTTCAGTGAGTTTAGCATTAGTAAACCAGGAAAATGCAAAGTGTATATGTATGTTTCAGATTCTATTCATATGCCATATGCTACAAACTACTTGGATATAGTGTGCATATCACTTTGAAAGTGTAGTAGGTACCTCCTGCACAGCTGTTCAAAGCCTTTTGCACCTTATAAGAACAGAAGTGAAAGGTTCATCCCCAATAGCAGCTCTACCAGCAGCTACTGCTCAAACAGCCAAACCTCTAGCTTTGAATGAATGCTTTCTTCTAACAATTTTACCATAAATTTGCAGTATGATTAGAGTGCTATAGATTGGATACGCTTTACAGAACTTTTTTTAAAAAAAGAAAAGAAAAAACAAGCTACTATCAGTCCAACCTATTCTTTTTTGTTTGTCATCTATAGGGATGGGGGATGTCAGTGATTAGGAAAAAGGAATAAAATGAAGTATAAATGAGTAATTAAAAATGAACGAGTATCATTTTACTGCATTGGGTTGAAGGCACATTCACTACAGTGACAATCTTCACAGAGGAAAGAAAAAGTACCTTAAGCAACAGAAGAATACATTGCTGCTTTGTTTTCAAATCCACAATTTAATACCTCACTTTTGTCCCATGGAAGATTGACCCAGAACACTAAAGAAAGATCCTCAAGGATACAGTTGCTCAATAATGTCAAAGATTACCAGTGATCAAAAGCAAGGTTCCAGTGACCGCACAGCATTTCCCAAAGGTCAGAATCACAAGATCTTTGAATAAGTCAATGTATTTACACACTGAACAAAGCTGTAAAAAAAAGACTCTATTTTTATTCTCTGGAATATAATTAGAAATGAGACCTAATTTTCTGTGGTTACTTATTTGACCAATTCTTCCCTTGGAAAAAAAGTTGCATCTGTAAACATAAAATCAGTTTGCACATTGTGCTGCATTTTATTTATAAGAATCTTTTAAGAGTCAAAGGACGGGGAGACACCTCTTATCAACAAGGGTGCCTGAACAAAGCATATTTGTATACCTTACCCTTAACTGTACCCCACAATATCATAATAAAAAATATTGATTATTAAAAAAAAAAGAGCAAAGAAAGGGAAACGTTTTCACAGAGCCTCAACTTAAAAAAATTCAGATTTGTATAAATGTATTCAGTAGATAATTGAGACATTTCTTTCATAGAGAGCTGGCAGAAAAAGGGAAAATATCTCAATATTTTTCCATAGCAAACATTTGAGTACCACAGACAAGCCTGTTGTTCTCACCACTGATCTCAAACCTGCAGTTCTCAAGTTAGACACACCTCAGAAAGAGAAGTAAATATCACAGGAAGGAAGAAGTGCCTCATTCTGGAGGCCAAAAAAAAAAAAAAAAGATTCTCAGGGAACAACTTGCTCTTTGTTCACTATGTATATGACTCTTGTGATATTGGAATAATGATTTCATATTGTAGTATGCTTTCTTCCTTTACACCTAGTTGGGAAGGAGGATAGTGAGAAAGGAGGAAGGGGGAAAAAGAAGGAAGGAAGAAAGGAAGTGAGGAAGAGTGGAAAATAAGAAGGGAGGAGGGTAGGGGAGAGAGAGAAAGGGAGATAACTCATCAAACAGCATAAAAGTCTAGGACAGGAAGCCCAAGAATATCGTCCTGTTGCCAAAAAGCCTCACCAACTGCCCTTGGGAGCAGAAATGTAAAAGACAGAGAAAATAATTTTCTGAGGTAAAGGAGGTCTGGGATATCTGTCATTCACATGCAATTCCAGCCAAACTCTGATAACATGTGGAAATCACGTGTTTCTCCCTCCCTCCTTTTCTTGTGTTTTCCATCTTTTGGCTTCCTAATTATTGCTTTTTTAATCGAACAGTTTGAAATAGTTTAAGCAGGTTGTGTGAGTTAAGTGTGTGTTTTCAATAGCTAGAAACCAATCTAACATATTAAATGAGAGAACAATTTTCAGGTTGCTAGTAAGCTCATACAGAACTGCAAAAGGGAATACACTGCTTGTGATCCTGTGCCACCCTGGACCATTGGAATTCAACTTTCTTTACAAATCGGTATTCTGATAAATCATATTTCTCTGATGCCCAGCTTGGCCATAAATGAGCTTAAATTTGAAATATAGATGTCCCCAAATATTTGAAATTTCTTCAAAGTTATCAACTACATCTAAATATTAAACAAATCAAAACCAAAAAATAGGTTTTTATTCTCATTGTATAAGGGAGATGGATACTGAATATATTTTAAAAACTTAAACAACTACAGATTGTTGATTTTTGGAATCATTTAAGTGTACTTCCTATAAAATCTTTCTCTTTTAATGTTATATTATCTAACCCTCAAAATACAATATGTATTGAGTCCAGTAGTGGAAGATGCCCTCTATTATGATAGGGAAGTAAAGAAAATCATATGACTCATATGTTATAATATATATTTATCTCTTTCTACATAAATGTATCTACATTTATATCTCTATATATCTAAAGAGATCATTAAATTTGGTGTTAAATTAAGTAAATGTTAAATTTTACATACACATATGTACACATACAGTGCCATACAGTACCAACAAATTTTCTCAAAATGCATAGGAATAAAATATTACATGAAAACTTAGCATCATTTTCCAAAAGGCATAACAATATAAAAACAGACAATATAAAAAATAGTTTTTTAATTTTTTATAAGATAGTATCTTAAAAATTCAAAGTTCATTTTTAGAAACTGATTATATCTAATATATTTCTTATTAATTCCTGGAATTTTGCCCAGAAATTGGTTTTTAAAAAAGTCCACATTACCTGTTTCAAGAATAGTAAACGATTTATTATCCTTTCATAGTCCTAAATTTTGAGAGGGCTACATATTGTAAGCATGAAGACAACATTAACCATGTATAATAATCAGCATCATATTGCTAATTTTTCCAAAACTGCACTTTATCACAGCTTAATTTATAGCACAGCTGCCCAAAATTCCATTCTAGTATACCATACCACCGATTCACAACTCTAAGAGGTTTTTATTTTATAAAACACTTTTTCATGTATTGTTTCATGTAACACTGAGATTAACTAATACGATAGAGAGATTGCATTACTTGCCCAAGGTCAAAAAGCAACTTGTTCAACCTGGGATTCAAGCATTCTGATTCTAAATCCAGTGTTCAGCTTCTCTGATATGTCTGTCTTTTATGTCTATCTTTCTCTAGATGTACTATTACATAGAAACTGATTCCATTTTGATATAGGGAAATAATCTGGTCAGCTCAATATATTTCTTGACTATGGTATAGCCCAAGCAATATATATTTTTGGCATGTCAATATATAAAAAAAAACCAAAAAAACAAAAAACTATGTCTAAAGAATAACTCTGGGGGAATGTTTCTTGTTAACAAAAAATTTCTAAATACTAAACTAGACCCTATTTATTCCTTTTATAATGCTGTACAAATAGTCTCCGTTTCTTTATTTGTATATGTTAGACTAATTATACTTGGCATATTCAAATTTAAACTGTTATGGGCAACAATAATTACTGAAAAATATAAAGTCTCATGATTCCTAGGTCCCAAAAGAAATGAAACATAAGAACAGATGTTAAAAAGCCATCAACTTGCTGTTTAGCTGTTATTCCTCTAGTTTTTAGGGGAAGTATATGTTAATACTATATTTATGAAGAAAAATGTATACAAATGTACAATATGAACTCGTATGTATTCCTACATCATGATAAATACATATCTGAGTTGTGTGTATGTGTGAATGCACATACTTTACTGCAGAACTCACAACAGTACATCATTCAGTAATGAATCTTCCTTGTCAATTTAAATTCTGATTTATCATATTACGTAGCTTGTAAACAATTATTAAGAAATTATCTCATAAAAATATTACATTATCACATTTCCATTCTAGAAATAGTATGGGTATGAGTTGAGTATACCTTACCTAAAAATCCAAAATCCAAATGCTCCCAAATTTAAAACTTTTGAACTCTGAGATGATGCTCAAAGGAAATTCGCAATGGAGTATTTTGAATTTCGGACTTTTGGATTAGGGATGTCCAATCAGTAAGTATGATGCAAATGTTCCAGAATCCCCAAAAATTCAAAATCTGAAACACTTCTGGACCCATTTTGAATAAGAGATATTCAAGCTGTGGTAAAATGTTCCATCTATTTTTGCAGTTAAATAGCTGTAAAAACTAAAAATTAAAGATTCATTTCTATATGACTAGGGAAGCAATATTTGGACAAAACATACCAGCAATTTTTTTTTTCCAAAGAGATGTTAATTGTTTTGGGAATCCATACTTAGATGTTACATTAAAATGTGTTCAATTACGTTAATAAAAAACAAAGGGTAAAATTAAAGTTACACATTAATATAATTTAAAAAGCTAGCTGTGTAAAGTTTGCTTTGAGAGTAGACTACATATAACCGTAACGGTAACCTACAGCCTAGTGGAGATCGAGGCAGGAGTTTGTGAGAGAAGTCAGGGCAAGAGGCAGAGATTTATGGCATTATCTATATAGGGGTGATAGTAGAAGATGGAAAGAATTTATCCTTTCCTCATTATCATCAGTCCAAATTCTCTAAAATATCTCACTGTGTAAGCATCATAACGTATCTAGTTTACTAAAGATTGAACTGCTTTCTCTTCCGAAAATTAGACAATTTATGGCTTCAAATAACATCAGATATTTAAGATCACTTTCAAACAGACAACCAATCCATTTACTCTGTATTCTAATTTTATTTTCAGGGAAATCCTTGTGTTTCTTGAAAATGTTCTTAGAGGAGAGAAGTAAAATGCTGTATATACCATAATGACAATTTCCAGATCCGAAAATCGTTAAACACGTATGCATTTTCTCACCACATTAAGATTCTGCACGAGATTATAAAATAAGACCGTAAAAGAAGGCAAATTATATATTTCGAAATTAGTGTGTGTGTCAACTAAGTTGGTAAGATCACTCAATTTTGCAATTAATCAATGTGAGAAATTAAAAATAAAATTATCAAAATCAAAGATAGGAAAATATAAAAAGTGAGGTATTTGCTAATTCAGAATAAAGTTGTAAAAAAAGTGAGGACATGACTGAATATAAATTAGGAGGCTAATTGTACGTGCTTCCAGTTTTGATCTAATCATCTTCAACACCAGTATTCACCTCAATTCATACTAACCTTAAATCCTAAACTAAAATAACGTGCTGGAATTTAGGTGGTTACTGTTGCAAACTTATATCAGCAGATTTATATAGATGTTAGCTATAGTTAATGATTTCGCACGTCCCCAAATAGAAAATGATATACAGATTGGCTAAACCGAGAATTGAAAAGGGACTCAATTTTAATACCATCTTCATGATTACAATAATCTCTAGGTTTCTTTGATTATGGGATTATATTTGTGATGCCAAATACAATTTATTCACAATATCTAATAGAAAAATTTCTTAGGCATAGCCTCAAGAAGAACCCAGATCTCTTTCAGGGTCTGCCTGGTGAAAAAGACCCAAGATCCATTCAAGCACACATAATTCAGGAGGTCTGCCTGCCAGCAATAAAGGCCGAAATTGGATACTTGGTGAGATTAATTACCTAGATAGGGCTTGATAATGCAAGTCAAATGGGAATGTAATTAAAGTGCACCTTCCATGAAAATTATTCATTGCTGATGGATCAGGTGACAGATAAATCAAAAGGCGTTTTAAAAAAGCCTACAGGTTAACTTGAAGCAGGCCTTTCCTCTTTTAAAAACCCTGTAATTGCAGGTGTGGAATTCACTCTTGCTGTCCTATCCTCATCACAATACCACAAGACAAAAAGGTAGATTGTAATGTAACCTATTAGAAACAGAAGCCAATAAGGAAACCATTAGGGCCATAGTCACAAACAAAAGGTCAGCTAGACTGGAACCAGTTGGCTGGCAGCTTTCAGAAAAGAATGTCACTCCATGCTCATACTATAATGGGGATTGCAACCATAAAGGAAGGCAAGTGATGAATTAATAAACTGACTAGTCCCTAGGGTGCAATTCTTACAGATAAAAGGCATGCTGGAGTAATCAAACAGAGTTATAAATTAGATAAATTGAATGGCACAAGAAGTATCTTACATTATCATTATTAAATAAAGTCTTTCTGTATGTGATGCTAATTTTTTTTACTGTCAATACATTTATTTACCGATTAGGAACAATAAAAAATACTGTCTTATAACTATGACAAGGAAATCTCAGTTGCCCAGAGGGATACTACATCTAATTTCTTTATAGAATTCTCTTACATATGTTTGTTATACACCTAAGAGCAGACAGAAGAAACAAAATGTCTAATTAAATCGCAGTTATTAGAAAATATAACTTTACATGTTACTCATTTGCCTACTTGAACAAATGAACGAGCACATCCTGATTTTACTGACCTACATGAAGAAAACACTTACTGTCCGCTAGAACAAACTTAATGCTGAACAGGAAAACTATGTCACTTAGTAGATGGCATTCAGATTTCACAAAACAGACAATTACTATCCGAAGAAATAATAATCTTAGTATAAAGTTGAAACATTTTTGTTTTTTGGAAGCCTTTAATACTGATTTGCTACAGGCACTACAAACATTCAGATAGTTGTGACTTTTCAAAAAATGCATGCTTTTTAATTGAAACTTGAAAACATCCAAAATTTGAATTTACATTCCCTCAACAATCTATCTATCCCAATATCACATATATATTCTTCAAATTAAATGATAATCAAAATAATGAAAACTTACTTGTAACATACAGGCAATTTAAAAATGATTACAGATGTTTTAGCCTAGTTTTAACAAAGAAATATTTCTAAACAGCAGTTCTTTCTACATGGTGAAAATTCCAGAAATAAGAAAATTCATAGGCAAACACACAGTATAGAGTTTAGATATGTAAATATGATACACAGGGTTTGTGTTTGAAGTCAGTGTATAAAAATATATCTGTCAGAGAATTATCTATTTATAGTTCTCCATTCTTAAAGGTTATGAATTACATTTGAATACAGGTGTAGCAAACATCCAACACATTTTATCAGGAGACACTGCTCTTTACAATCCCTGCAGGTTCCAGTTAGTAACTTAATCCCAACCAAACTATAAAGTAAAGTGCTCCTGATTTGTCAGATTAGCTGATACTTGTTCAGAAAACGGTCTGAAAAAAGAGTCACCAGGATGCTATAATTAAGATCCATTCATCCATTTCATCCTTGGGTTGAGGTAAGCAATGAAACATCAAAGTAGACAGACAGCAGTCTAAGGGAGGTCAGTTAGTATCTTTTCAAACATGACACTGATATTTAATGCAGCAGGTGTACCAGAAGTGGCTTACAAATTACATTAATATCCAACGTTTGTAGAAATAGCATTATGTCTCTCTGTCCTTTGTTTATATAACTTCCAAAGATCAAGGCAATGTAACTAAAACTAGAAGGTAAAGGTTTATCAGTATCAACAAATACTAAAAATAGTAAGAATGAAGTTTCCAATCTTTCAGTTTGTTCTTCTACTTATTTTATGAGTTAGCACATGGTATGAGACATATAATTTAAAATGTCTGGGAGGAATAAGATATATATGTGTGTACACACTTAAAGACATAAAACTAGTAACGGACCCAGTCTCTCTATGAAATGTGTGTAGACAGTAATTTGATTTTATAGCATTTAGTATTAAGTATGATAATCATATATTAGAGAAGTTATAAGTCTTTATAGAATTAAGATCTTTCCTTTCATGACCTTTATTTCTGAGATTATCAGGTTCTCAACAATGAAATTTATTGTGAGGCTAAATTTGGGTTCCTGGTGATGTCAGGGATGTGAGAAAACAGGATGAAATGTCAAAGCAAGGAGAAAACAAGGTTATGATAATGTATTAGAAAAGAACAAAGGCAGTAAATTTTTTCCAAACAAAATTCAGACTCATTCTCTCCTAAGTCTTTACCAATTTGATAAATGTTGTATGAAATCAGCATAAAAAGTAATCTATCACAATTTAATTCAGCCAACTCTGAGCACTTATACTACATATGCCATAGTATTAGGCTTTGCTTTCAACCATGGGAAATGTGATTATGATGTTTTCTACCTCAAGTTGTCTAGCAAAACTGTTTCTCGCAGGTCCACATTTTCAAACCCAGTGGACTTTCTTCTGTCTTCATTCTATTGACCTGTTTGACGTGAGATTCTATGATTAACTGACTCAGAAAATTTCTCTTCCTTTGGTTATGATGAAGGCCTGCCTATTCAACAAGCCTGGCCATTCCTTTCGGTCTTCCACATGTGCTTTTGACATTCTGCCAGCTCCTAATTGTTGGTGTTGTTAAAACTTTGCTGCCAAACTGTCTCATTACTGCTCTATCCCTCTTCCCGGGAAAAGTGGTTCATTCACTCAACATCTATAGGCTTATGATTCCTAAATCTGAAACATTTAAGATCTACCACCATCCTAATATCCATCTCTTAGGAATACATATGTACTCATAAAATGTATAAAGTGCCTAATTCTGTCTATGTAATGTCTATATACTCAAACACATCAGATCAAATGCGGAAGCTCCTGATGTAACCAGAGCGAACGGTGTTGTGTTTAAGAGTATTAGTGACATTTAAACAATACAGTAGTGAAGAGGCTAAACCAATATCTTTATTTTTATCATCATACATAATTGACATTATGAATGCTATGCTCAGACAATATTCTGCATCTTTCTATTTGCTGAAGTTAATGACCAAATATTATTAAAAATGGGGGCACTACTTATCTGATGTCAATAAGCTATGGACAATTAAGAACTATGCACTTTAAAGCTATGCTAATTGTTTTTCACAAATCTCCTTTCATAGTCCTTGTGTCTTGAAGAAGACAAGCAGCTATAGGTCTGCATGCACCTCTCTGTCACAAACTTTGTCACAGAACATGTATCATCTGCTCTGCCTTGTCCCCGATTAATTTTGCTGGGTTGCAGCAATTATCTCTCCCTTTGTGACTGACCTCTTTGTAAATGAAGTGTAGGAAGTTTGGATAACTTTTTTTCCCAGGGTTTTTATCTCTCCATTGATCCTTATTCATTGCTTACAATAGTACAAAGGGAACCAAAGTCATAAAAACAGTTGAAATTGAAACAAATAACAAATCAGGCTTTTGCAGTTGTAATTGACAGATCTGAAAAACAAGATCTTGATAGTGTTCTCTCCTTTACCCTGTTACTTGGATCAGTTGGTTAAAACTGTTAATGATCCTTGTGGATCAATGTCTTTTCCTTGTAGCTTTAATTTACAGCATTGGTGGATTAGTACAGATGTTTCTTTGGTTGGTTCTGCATCATTCCCCCAGATTGCCTGTCTGAATCAAATTTGCTTCAATTCATCACCGACGAAGCAAGGGATAAAATAATCAACAATTTACTCTCTCTTATCACTTATATTGAAAACAGAACAACAACTAAATGTTTGTCTAAATTTAAATACTATCGCCCATCTTTCTCCTAAACTTCATAGCTTTCAAGGCTATGTCTCGCAGCTGATCCAAGGCTCGAAACGGCGTGCATGGTTGAGGAGAGCAGTTCATAGGAATTTGGACTGGGAAGAAACCTAAAAATGTACTTCAAATGTATGGAACCAAGGTTTTTATCATTATCATCATCATCATCATCATCATCATCATTACCAACTCACATTATGTATATTTGTCTTTACATGAATAATGCATGAAATTACTATCCACTGTCTTTTCATTCTCTGAAATACAGCTTACTGATTTCTTGTTCTTAAGTAAAATTTTTCAGAAACTGTGTCCATTTTTCAGAAACCGTGTCCACAATACTATTGCTCTAGTAACACTTCAGAGAAATGGACACGATAGCTTGCCACATATAAGCCAACCAAAAACTCATGAATCAACACCTGTTTGTACAATGGAACCAAATCAACCAGGTAACCAGTGTCAGTCAATGAAGGATTAAACAAAAATCACTTCTTGATTAAACTCATAATGGAAACCTTTTATAATAGTGTTAGTTTGTATTCTTAGCATCATATTCCTACCATATAGCTTATTAGTTAATTTTTATGATTTATAATTGTTTAGTTCCCCCAGAAAAAGAAACTGAATTCAATACATATTTAACTAAGGTTATACCCTGAAAATTTTGCATATTTTATTTGTCACTGCTGATAAAATGGTTTTTGTATTTTTCCTCATAAGAGTAAAGAGCAGGTGGTCTGGTTAGTCACATTTTGAAACAGATTTTATATATCTCACTTGAGCAAACGTCTTTAAAAGTAGAGTGGTTATTTCTTTGTAAATATTATGTTAGTCAATGAATATTCAGTTCACTACTATATCCACACCATCAACTGACAGTAGGAAAATGAAGGATCGTCTATTAAGGGCAACACATATAATAAGAATTACTTTATATAATTCTATCATTAGGGGCTATTCCAGGATAATGATCCTAATGGGCAGTCATATTTTTTTGAAGAGGCTTAAATTTAGCAAATAACTAATTTTAGTCTCCAAAACACAAGCACTTTTTCACAAGATAATACTGGAATGGGCACTCACTTCTTAATCATCTATAAATTGCTAGATTAAAATTGCCAAGATTTTGACAAACTTGCTCAAGCTTCAAAACTGAGGGACAAAACTCATAACTAATTTTGCATCTCCTATTCTGCCACCATCAATGTTATTACCTTCTGTAATTTATTAGATATTGAATTGGCTCTGTTAAAAAACAGAAATCTGTTTTGTATATTGAAAGGAAAACATCACTATTGATCATTCTGGTGCTTATTGATACACTGCACTAAACAAATTAAGTACATTTTGAGAGGGAAAATCATAGAAATGCTGATTTTAACTATATCTTTCAAGAGCAAATTAAAAAATGTATATATTTGAAATTATTATCTTATGTATTGATTGCATAATTTTAAATTTCCACAACTCCCACTCCTTGTCCCATAAATAGAAGTGTTACATGCCTGTTCTCATGCATATAGAAAATAAATACTTTCCTTCAAATTAATATGACGCAATTAAATCATCTCAGAGACTGGTAGTAGTATGCATTGACTCCTATAAGAAAATACCACAGACTGAGTGGTTTAAACAGAAATTTATTTTCTCACAATTTTGGAGTCAGGAAGTTCCAAATCAAGGTCCAACAGGGTATAGATTCTAGTGAGGATTCACTTTCAGAATTGTGGATGGCCATTAAGTCACAAGGACTCTTCTTAGTGTGTGTGGAGGAGGGAGGGAATGATAGTCACATTGGGTGGCAGAGTTTCAACATTTGAATTTGGGGAAAACGTATTTCTATCATAGCAGAGGTATACCTGGGCTACTGCCAAAAATGAACTCTTGCTTCTCAGATACTTTAACATTATATACAAAGCAGCAATTCAGAGATAGAATAATTTAAGATAGGTTGTAAACTGAAAATATGAGAGGCAAGTTAAAACACCCTATCTGTAGTTTATTTTAAACGTCTACAAAGAGTCCATCCACTGAACAGTATGCAGATCAACTTGCCACCTTAACCCCAACATAAGAATAAATATCTCACTAAAAATACTTACAATATCAGAAAAGGGTGGAACAGACAACTCAAAAAGAGACTGGGGCTGGGTGGAGAACAGGGAGTGGACATGGTGGGGAAAAGAACCTAAGTTGCTTATAGGTGCTTCCTTATATCTATGCTTTAATTGAGAAAACTCATAGCAAGGCTATGTGCTGTATCCTTAAGCTGTCACAAAGGTACAAGAATATTAAAACTCCAAATATACAAAACTACAAAAATGTCAAAACAATGTATCCTGTGTCCTAGATACTCATGAAAGCACATTGAATCTTGGTTTCTGTTCATGTTTCCATTATACATAAGTTTTATATAAAAGATAGAAATTACATTTTCAGCAAGTTTTCAAAATATAAGGATTCCAAATTTTCAAAATTAAAATTTATTTATACCTTTAATATTTTATAATAAGAATACTTTAAGCCTTTGTTCTAGCTTTTTGCTTAAATATTAAGTTACGGTTGAAAACTCAATATAAGGTTTTAAGTATATCTGTAGTTGCAAGAGCAAATTATGAAATGTATATACTTGAAATCATTATCTTATGTGTCGATTGCATAACTTAAATAACGCTACATCATGTGAATTAAACTAATGCCTTCTATAATAAACTAGATGATCTTAGAAAGTCTCTTCATATTATAACATGCAAAGAAGTTATGTATTCATAGAACAAATATTTACTAAGTAACTACCTTGAGCCCAATATGTTATAGGAGCTGGAGAATGTGATCAAAGATACCAACATGAAGTCCACCAAGAAAGACAAACTTTTCACCACTAATATGTGAAAAATGTATAAGTATATAAAATACTATAAGGTCAACTCACAGAAAGATGTGATTTTCTCCTAAAATTCCATTGTAAGTTGAGAATATGAAGATACTGTAAAAGTATGTGAGTCTTACATGTAAAGTGATCAAGACATACTACTCAACACTTCTTAATATTAATGTCAACATGGTTATGTTTTCCCTAGTTAAAATTTTATTAAAATAGTATCTAAAATATCTTCCTTTGTATGTTTTAATTACTTACTGAATAAAACGTAAATATAGCTATATGTATATTTAAATATTAATAGTGCCACAAAACTCCTAAATATTAAATAATTAAATTTCTTTCTTTTTTTTTTTTTTTTTTTGAGTTGGAGTCTCACTCTGTCGCCCAGACTGGAGTGCAGTGGCTGCTCCCGGCCACCGCAGCCTCGACCTGCTGGGCTCCGGCGATCCTTCCGCCTCAGCCTTCCAAGTAGCTGGAACTAC
>CAUYQG010209752.1:0-17678 GCA_963574415.1 Tarsius wallacei
GTAGTTCCAGCTACTTGGAAGGCTGAGGCGGAAGGATCGCCGGAGCCCAGCAGGTCGAGGCTGCGGTGGCCGGGAGTGGCCACTGCACTCCAGTCTGGGCGACAGAGTGAGACTCCAACTCAAAAAAAAAAAAAAAAGAAGGTAGATCCCACGTTTCTCTTCTTACAACAATAATAAATAATTAAATAAATAAAAAGAAAAGAAAAGAATGTGATTGGAGTGGTATACTTGGAATGTGGGGAGGACAGGGGAGGCTAAGAAGAGTAGCAGGCAGAAAATTACCCAGAGTAAGAGAGCACTTAGGTGGAGGATGGGGTAACAGCACATGCTGGCAGTTATGGCTCTTGACATCTTCATCATGACTGTTTTGTTTTGGTCTGCCTTTGCTGTCATACGAGGAAGGACAATCAAGACAAGGTTTTATTCATGGCTGGTGAATTAAGCTATCATATTGTCTATTGGGAAAGTCTTGTTCTGTACAAGAGATGCCTGAGGTGTGGTATGTAGGCTATGGTGTAAACCTCCATGACATTTGGTTCAGAAACATTAGTAGCCAAGGAAGTTAAGTTTTTGCCTTTTTCTCTACTCCTATCCTTCCCCATAGCATATATTCAGAAGTTGCCATGTAGGCTTCTGAGGGTCCATGATGGCACACATGGTCTTTCCTCTAGTGTGACAAGAAGTCCATGCCTGATATTGTAGAAGACTTCTACAGATGCTTAGGAACCTGGACTTGACTTACTGTTCATTCTACCTGATCCTTTGTTTCTTGACTAACTATAAAAATATATATATTTGATGTATATGCGTAGGTATATATGTATAATTTTTTTTCAGGGTCAGCTATTTCCCATCCTTTTTGATGATATTTTTTATATTGCTGAATCATAGGGTAGCTTTATTTTTAATTTTTCAAGGAACTTCCATACTGTTTTCCTACATAGTTGTACCATTTTACAGTTCCACCAACAGAGCACAGGGTTTCAATTTTTCCACATCCTTGTCAACACTTGTCATTATATATTTTAAAAATTTCTACTTCAATAGCTTAAGGGGATACAAACAGTTTTGGTCTGGGTTTTAAGTGTACTCGCCACCCCCACCTGTGCACACTATACCTGATAGGTGATTTTTCCTCCCCTACTCCTTTCTCCCTCCCCCTTCTGAGTCTCCAGTGTCTATTATACCATTTCCTATGTCTTTGTGAATCCTTGGTTTAGCACCCACTTATAAGTGAGAACATGTGGTGTTTGGTTTGATATTTCTATAAAAGCAATAAGCACCACTCCCATTTTCCTGGTTTTTAAGTCCATCCAATAGACAAATCTTCACTCTTTCTCTGCTATCTGGTCGTTAGAAGAGCAGTCATTCACTTGGGGCATCCAAGAAGTGACCAGGATGATTTTCAAGACTGTGATTTCTTCTATAGAACCACAAATAAACTCAATATAGCAAAATGTGTTGGGATCTCCAGGGTGGAGACTGGGCCTTCAAATAGAGATCATGCTATCCGCCTCCAAGGAATATACATATTTCCATTATGCCTGTCTAGACAATTGTAACACACTCCTGCCAACCCACCTATCTTGGGGAGGAGTTCTGAGGTGACTTCTATCTCATAAGCTGCCTTAAGATTTGTCATTACAAGTTAACCTTGCATTAAATGTTATGATATGATAATGACTTTGGGACAGTCACTCTAGGCTAGTATAAGTTTTTAAGATCTAATTTCAATCACCAGACTGAGTATTTAACAGGCAAAAAAAAAATGAATGAATAAGACAAACCCACATTAAAAAACACTAATAAATTGTTCAAAAATATGCCCAATTCTATTAGATGTCTTATGGATATTAAATAGTAATTCTGTGTATCTTATTAAAAGTACAACTATCAATTGCTAAACAGATATATACTTATACTTCAATACTGGTCTCCACTAACATATTTCCCTTATTCTTCATCATCAAAGCAGTAGACTGCCTTTGGGGAAAGGAAGGATATCTTGTGTAGAATTGGAAACTATAATAATTTTAAAACTAAGACTATAAATGATTTTTAATACATTTTAGGAATTCTAAAAAAAAATGTAGAAATTCAATCTATTCTAGAAATTGCTTCCTCTGGATCAAACGGTCAACCAAAGTTTTTGTCTGGAAGTTTGAGAAGGTTGCATCAAAAATTGAAGAAGAAACGTCCTGAGTTGTGGCAAAGAGGTGGCTGGTTTGATTCCTAGAATGACACAGTAAGTCAGGTTGATAGTTGTATAAGTAAATAATAACTTAGATTCCTTTGACACAGAAGCTCTTTATTTTTCATCAAAATATCCCCACAATAAAAGACACTATGCTATAGTGCAACTTCAAAAGAAAATACATACATATTTTCTATCTAAAATACTGACATCTTATTGCCTTCTGTACTACTCTATTAATTATATTTCACATACTCTCTCATCAAAGCCAACATTCTTTGTGGGCCTATTATAAATTATGCCCTTTGTTCTCAAGATTTTTACAGTTTTTGGCCAAGAGCTATCTTGGGCCCCTGTGTTGTACAGTGTACTGTGGAAAGGAAACCACATAGTTCCTGATTTTCAACAGCTCGTATACTTTCTTACTTTTTAAAGCAATTTCACTTTTAATTTGTTTCATAATTCCTATGATATAATCAAGATAAAAGTCTCAAGAGAAAGACAGAAGCTCATGACATATAAAAGAACAAGATTCACAACTAATTAGCAGAAAATAAACTATTAAAAACTAGAAGGAGGTCTTCTAACTAAGCCAGAAGTCTGTCCACTGTTTTATCTTGTCTCTTGTCAGTGATAAAACTTCTCTAGGTAAGGAACAAAAATATTTTGATAATATGCTTTTATCAAAATGTGTAAGAATCCTAAGTTTATGGAAAGCTAAGAAGCAAGCAGCTAGAAAAACTGTGTCTCTACATTCAACAACCAATTGGTCTATGTGCTTTTACCAAGATTATTTTTAAGAGAAACAGTTCAATGTGTCCTGCTTTTATGGTAGAATCATAACAGAGAGATCTTAAAATATTAATTTGCTAAAGATATGCAATAAAGTTCAATGACTGATTTAACCAAGATAATTCTTTTCCAGTTTTGCAGAATGATCTTACTTTGGGCTGCTGTAACAAATATCCCATAGACTGGGTGACTTAAACAAGAAACACTTCTTTTTCACAGTTCTAGAGTATGGGACATCCAACATTAAGGTACCAGCAAACTGAGTTTCTGGTGAGGCTCTTCCTACTCATTTGGAGAAGACCGTCTTCTTGACTATTTCACATATTTGAGAAAGAGACATCATATCTCTTATGTCTCTTCCTATAAAGGCACTAACACCATTTATGGTGGCTCTACACTCATGACCTAACTATCTTTCAAAAGTCTAGCCTCCAAATAGGGACTTTAACATATGAGTTTGGAAGGGTTGTGTGGAGGGAACACAAACATTCTGTCTGTTGCAAGAATTGTTCAGTAGATGTAGAAATAGAGTTCTACTGAATTAGCCAGTGGACATAAGAAGCATATGCAGAGACACCAAAAAAAATTTTAAAGGAATTTAACATTTAGTATTTTTTTTAAGAGAAAGAAACATCAATACTTTATGGAAGACACACAATGTTGTACAGCTTCTTCACACTCATCTTGTCATTTATTATTAATTTTTTAATCAACAATTTTGTTGTGGGTAGTGATCCATTGCTTCTTCCATCCTTAAGACTTTTCTGAAGGTTCTTTTAGGGACCTGGCAAACAGTGTGTACCTGTAAGGCTTATGGAAAGCATCAGACAAACTCTTGAACAAAGAGTTCAAGAACTCTCAGGCACGTGTGCAACTAGAGAAGTAACACAGGGAGAGATCATGTTAAATAGGCATTGCCCAAAATGGTCATATGGGAAGGGACCTTTTAGTACTTTTTTTTAGTACTGATTTTATTAACTATTAGCTTTGTGACCTTAGAAAGCTTACTTAATGACAGATACCTTATTGTTAAAATTAACAGGTAACACACAGGACCATATAAGAATTAAATAAAATGATGTATATAAATTAATTAATTCTTAGCACATAGTAAGTACTCAAGGTTGCTTCCCTACTAAGTTTATTACTAAGTTCTTCCAGATTCTACCTTCATTCCCCTCCATGTCCATGAAAGTCAGTCTGTGTGATCGGAAAGGTTATTAATATTTAAAAAACCGTGCTGAGTTGGAGCAAAACATCACAAATAAATTTCCTTCCATCAGGAGTAGTTTCTGAATTGGAATTATATTACCTTATCATTTGCTTATTTATATGTAAATGCTTGTGTTCATATTCTGCCACTATTTCCACATATGCAGCTCTTGTTTATCCATGGAAATGAGAGTGATATAAAACATTAGTAAGAAATATGAAATCCAGAAAAAATGCCCAAGCCTTATTTAAAATAATTTTAGCTAATAGTGTTAATCTCCTTCCCCTAATTATATCTTTTGGAGGATGTGTCTGTGATTATGAAAGCTCTGGTTTCTATACTCACTGAGTTTGTGTTGGAGCTAGATACTAATCCATACATACTAATCCATAACGTTACCTCTGTCACAAACATACATCGTGTATAGGTTTCCAAAAGATCGTAGGAAAGGAGAAAGAACCACTAGAAAAATATTCTTTGGGTTTCAGTTTTCTAATTATTTTTGCAACTCATATTCTCCAAATGTAGAAAAGTTAACAGTTTCAAAGATTCCCTCTTTTTTTTTTTTTTTTCTCCAGGAATCTTTTCTGGCAGTTCCAAGTTCAGAATGCTTTTGTGCATTCCAAGCAGTCTTGCCCAGATTTGCCACCTGTTCCATCATTCTGGGTATATTTAGGGTATAGTTCTTTTCCATATGGGCAGTGTAATTCCATTAAGTAGCAATCCAGCACAGTTACTTTCTTTTTTTTTTTTAACGTTAAACCTCGAGAGTTAATCGTCCATCTGTGTGTAATCGTCGATTCCATTAAGCCTTATGGCCTTGTCAGATTATCAAACATTTTAAACAGTACTCCTTTCTTCACAGGAAACACATTTGATAATTAAGGGCATGATGGAATCTAAGTTTTGGAGTCTGACTCCAAGGACCCACAGTCCTTATGTTACTCCCGAGTCAAACTTCCCCTCCTCTGGATCACTGAGCCTTGACTATGACAGTACGTGTCATCGGGCCCACTCAGTCAGCTCTAAACAAGCAGGATGTCGTGTTTAAATGGCAAAGATAAATCAAATATCCTCCAGTTCTGTTTTCACCTGCAAGGCTTAGCTTCACATTTCTGTTCACGTTGGCTGAATTTCTTTGGGTATTGATGAGAACAATCCTCCGCCACAGCCTGTGTGGGAACCTAAACTCTGGTTTGTTTTTAGTAAGTTTCTGTTATCTCTTATATTAGCAGAGACCAGACTTCCAAAGTCCAAACTCTCAGTGAGGAACTTCATAGAAAAAGATAGGCTGAGCAGATTTCTTGTTAAACCGAATTTGAACTTCCATCTTCCATGAAATGAAAAATATGAATTTTCCACAAAGTATTGCTGACTTTCAATATTTTTGTGCTTATTTTGTTTATTAAGCATGGATGAGAATAAGTCCCATGAACAGAGCCTGGAGAAAATTAAATTCAGAAGTCTATGCTCTAGATCACAAAATACAATGATGCCATGTGACTGGGGTCTTGAGAAGGTTAGTGTTCTATACCCTTGAACTCTCCTAATATATTTATTAAAGAAATTTAATATATTACTTATAATCAGCATGTCATAAATTTTCCATTAAAATAATACACACTCTGACTAGGTCACTAGAGATAAATCTGTTGTATTGTTCACTGACTGTATTTTTTTGTTTGTTTTATAATCAAAAAATAGAAAATTTTGTGGTCTGCCACAGTTAAAATCCCAGAACTATCTAGTTCTGGGGTTCTGTTTCACATATTTTTTTTCAATGTAAAAGTGGAAATATTTGGTTTTGGTCTACCGAAATCCAAATAATCTAATTTATATGAGAATGTATATTCTGTTTCCCAAAACAACACAGAGACCTTTTCATAGCTCTGGGGCCTGTCTGGGCCCAGGGAAAGCAGGCTTTGCATGGTCGGCTGGCTGAAGAACAGGCACATGGACAGAGGGTCTCGGCCTTTGTGGAACAGCAGGCCTGGGCAGCTTCATTCACCACAAGGCCAGCTTAGAAGCCCTTCCGGAGTGAATTGGCCCAGAAGGCTGCACATATTTCTGCCTGGATTGCCCCCATTGTGTTCCACGGAGCCTCTGCAGCCACACTGGGGTCCTCCATATTGCTCACACAAAGCTACAGCCTGGGACGGGAAATCTGGCTCTTTAACCCTCTGGCGGCTGCACATGACTGTTTGGCTAGCAAAGCAGGAGAATGTCGACAGCCCAAGGTTTAAATGATTAGAAACAGGTTTTTGAGTGATTTTCCCAGAATGTGCTAGTATAAATAGAGGCCTGCGAAAGTGTGGTTTGGGGTGTTTTTTTTTCTTCCTTTTGGTATTGTGATTTGTTTGTTTCCATTTCTTTTCATGACACATTCCCTTTTATGACTGTGTAATCCCGGGCCAAATACCCAAATGCAAGCTGAAAGGGAAGGTGCTCACCTCCACCCATTTCCTGAGTAAGAATAGGTTGTCTATATCCCAAATGCAGAGAGGCTTTTTAATTCTCTGAAAATCTATCTATTATTATGAACCATTTTACTTCATCCTGCCTTAGATTTTGTTCATAGACTAGAAGAGACAGAAAAGGCTATTAAGTCATTATTATTTAATACAAGATTTCAGGATTCTTTTCCTTTTAATGAGTAATATGCCGCTTACAGAAAACTTGATGCCTGACTTAAACGATGCTATGCTTTACTTTTACAATTTTCTTTTCCATATTTGTTGTTATCATCTTTATTTTATTTATTTATTCTTCATTTGAGAGTTGTGGGGTACAAATGAAGATTTAATACATAAAAAAGTTGCCTGCAGGTGAAATTTGGGCTTCTAGTGGGCCCCCTCTCCCCTGATAGTGGACCAGAAACCCAGTGTGTTGCCATGTGTCCCCCTCCCACCTTTCTCTCTCCCTCCCCTAGCAGTATCCAACATCTGCTGAACACACCCTTGTGCTCATGTGACCAGTGATCAGGGCCCATTTATGAAGGGAACATGTGATATTCAATTCTATGTGTGATAGTTCACTTCATATGATGGTCTCCAGCTGCATCCATGTCGCTGCAAAGACCATGATTTTGTTCTTTATAGCTGTGTAATATTCCATCATGTAAGAGGAGGAATCCCCCCAAAACTGGAATTATCTTTTTGGATGGCAGATCCTTGTAATAAACTCAAAATTTGTTCCTCTGGATCAAATGGTCAACCAAAGTTTTTATCTGGAAGTTTGAGAAGATTGCATTACAAATTGAGGAAGAAATGTCCGAGTTGTGGCAAAGAGTTGACTGGTTCGTCCACCATGACAATGCACCTGCTCACACCATGCTGAGTGTTCAGCAGTTTTTGACAAAAAATGCCATGACTCCCTTGCCCCACCTTCCCTATTCCCCCAATCGCACCCCAAGCAACTTTCTTTTGTTTCCCCAGATGAAAAAAAGTCCTCAAAGGGAAGCCTTTTGCTGATGTGGAAAAAGTGAGACAAAAAATGGCAGAAGCACTAAAAGGAATCAAAATGGACATGTTCAAAAACTGTTTTGAGCAGTGAAAAAAGCATCTTGACAGGTGTAGTGCATCACACAGAGAGTACTTTGAAGGTGACTGAAGTTTAAACATGTAACAATAAATACACAATTTTTAATAAATAAATTCTGGGGTTTTGGGGTCCTCTGCCCCCATATGTGTACCACATTTTCTTCATCCAGTCCACTTTCAATGGGTATCTGGATTGGTTCCATGTTTTTGAAAGAACATAAAGCTGACAAGTAAGTTTATATCCTAAGTGGATTGATAGATGTTAAATAGTATAGCACAAGGGTTAAAAATAATATCTAATGAGCAGAGCTTCCATCAAAGAATATAAAACTTTGAATTTAATTCATCAAAGCAACTCAAATTATCTCAACTCCAGCTAACACAAACATTTTAAAATGGATAATGGCAACGTTCTGTTGGGAAGACAGTTCTGTTCAGTAATAAAGCACAGTTTTTCAAACAAGCAGTATTGTTTTAAAAATATGTGCATGAGTCAGCCATCACCTCCGGCATGTGTTATGATACAGATGAAGGACACAAATTGTGACTTCCCATGTCTTAGGATGCATGTTTTGGTAGAAAACCAAATTTTCTACTTTTTAGTGTGAAAAAACCAAAGCATCAAAACATGGGAAACCTCCAGGACTCATGTATGCGATTGAAAGAGACCAGCAGGCCTCTGATTCGTACTTGTCAACTTTTCTTTTCTACTTGGCACTTTATCTTGGTTCAATCCCTACAAGTTTTCTGTCATATAAAAAGTACCACGTTTAAACTTAAAAGGACAGGATAAAAATGGTGCTCAGCACATATACAGGTGCCACCTCTCTCAACTTAAAAAGATACCTGCTTTCTAGCCTTTATTCTCATGCAGATAAAGTCCAGCTTCCCACTCTCCCTTGCAGACAATCTTCATGAGCGATAAATTCAGTTTACTGACTCACTGTCCCTTCCCACCACTCTACTGAAATGGCTCTTAATAAAGTCATCTATGACCTTCAGATTGCTGAATCAGATAGACGTCCTGACGTGTCCTGTGTAATGTGACATCAATTCTTCCTTGTAACATTCTGTTATTCTTGATGCTGTCTATCCTTCTTTGGCTTTTATCATGCCACCCCCCACTAGGCATCTTAATTGTCCCTTCCCAGGTTTCTTCGTGAGACCCTTTCCCTGCATTTATCTTTTCAGTTTTCATGTCCCCCTGATATTACAACCTTAATCTTTTTCTCCCCTCACTTACTATACTCTGCCCCAAGCTATGGCAATCATTCCCCCATGTGAATCACAACCCACTTGGTGAAAAATCTCTGAATTAGTTAAGATATTTTTAATACAAGTCACAGAAATATAAACATACATAAGGAATGAGACTCAAAATATATTGCCTCACAGGACTAAGACATTCAGAAGAAAGTTAACTAAAGGCTTGGTTGGATCCAGTGGTTCAAAAATATCAGCAGACTTCAGTCTCTTGTGTTAGCTTTTTCACCTTTAACTTTTGTCTTCATTTGCGAACTTTACCTACATGGAGACAAGAATGCCATCAGTTTCTCTGGACTCACTTGTTCTTACAGCTAGTAATCCCACTAAGACTATGACCCTCTCTCTTCTGGCATCCTTATTAATACACATTTTTTTGTTTTCTTGTTGGACTGGCTTGGATCAAATGCTGTTTACCTTCAGAGGGGAGGCAAGGTCCTTTTGATAGTAAAAACAAGAATCTGTAACTTGAGAAAGAGGTGTTTCACAAAAGGAAGTAAAGAGTAGATTTAAAACAAAACAAAACTGGGTACCAGGTTCACTACTGGGGAGAGAGAGCCCGCTAGCAGTACAAACATCTCCGGCACATAACTTATGTAGTAAATCCTCACACGTACCCCACAACTCAACTCAAACAAAACAAAACATGAAAACTTTTATTACAGCTCCCAAATCTAGAATTTTTTCTACACACCTGTTTCTAGATCCAGACAAATATATTGTCTTCTTTTCAAAATTAAATCCCCAAGGCTTAAATGATAATCCCTTCTACTCTCACCCAAAAATATATAATTTTTTATGTTTTTGGTAATGCCGCACTACCTAAAAAATCATCCAAAATAGAAATAGAGAAGATATCTTAAACTTCCACCTGCCAATTCTACCTTCCAAATACGAATGAAATATATGTTATATTTGTTCTCTCCTCTCCAAATGTATTGCTGCTAAATTATTTTAGGTATATATTATCTTTGAACTAAAGAATCTTCTGACTGGAATTACCTTCCTTGAATCTACTTTATGTATTATCTCATTATCTTTCTAATATATAAGTATAGTCATTTCACTTTTCTGCTTTAAGCCAAATCATCCACAAGATGAGTTACTCTCCAAATTTGTTCCCTCTCATTTCATGCTCAAAGCCAAAATTTAAGCCAAATGAATCTGGAGTTTTCCAAATATGTCATTCTATTCTTGCTTGAGTGCCTTTGAACACAGAATTCCTTTGTCCTAGAATAACCTTCTTCTCTCATCTTTTTGAAGTTATTTATCTCACAAGATCTATTTTAAGTACCTCTAAGCTGAGTTAAAAATTTCCCCTTTTCAACTATGAACCTTGAGTGTGACTTTATTATTGCACTTATCAAAATGTATTTATTTATATGTTAGTCTCGCTTTCAAGATTGAGTTCCTAAGGGAGCAATGTGCTTTATTAGGCTTGTTAAAAGTTTAATTTTATCTAATGACAATCACAATGTCTGAAATGTTGTGTGAAAACAAATTTGTATTGAATAAAATGCAGTTTGACATGAGTAAATGAATGATTGAAACGGTAAATTTTAACCATCTAGAATTATGAAATGATGACTATCACCAAAAAGGTAAAGATGAACTTCATTTTTAGAAAAAATGTAAAGCCAAAGCTTTAATTTCTCATATTAATATTTTCAATGATATTCGTAGTTTGTAATCTATGTAAATGTTTCAAGCACTTTCACATTGAAAGTATTAATTGACTTTGCATGGGAGGCCAGAACGGATATTATTACCATTGATACTACAGTGCTTATCAAAGGGAGAAATTGAGAAGCAGAGAGCTAGTATGTTTATCTCAGGTTTATGAAGAGTGTGGGCAATAGCACTAGGTAAAAAACATTTCTGCTCCCCGGTCACTTAAAAGCATAAATGAGAACTGTTCTCCAGGATTGACAGAGAAGGCCAATGCCTCCTATGTTAATCAATTATAAAAGTTCTCCTTCTCCAATCAAAGAAAGGTATTAGTGAAATGAATGAGAGTAATTAAATCTAATTTAGTCATGCAAATGAGTTTAATTAAAAGAAATCTACTCTTTAATAACTTCAGGGGAAAATGCAGTTCCTTATGGAGTTTGAAATTTAGTTAAACTCACAAGACACAATAGCTGAACTGATGAGACCACACTGTTGTAATCTGCTTGTGTAAATATTGACACATGTAGCATTTAGTTTGTCTCACAGTGATAATACTTGCTCTAGGCTTCTGATGAAATCTGGCATTTATAATTATTAAAAGATGCTTGTTAAAAATGTTCTTATCCATCATGTTAGTTCTAGGAATGAGATTGCTAATACATTGACCTCCCCCAAAAAACTCTTCTTGCCTAGAGTTTAAGAAAATGAATTTAAATTCAACACTTATTGAGGCCCATTCTTCACACATTGAACCACACAAATTTAGCAAGGAAACTGGGGGGTTAGGGGGGGGGGAGAAATGAGGCCTCTGTTCTAAGGATGTTAACAGTGTAACGACTGTCCTGTCTTCTGTCTGCAACAACTACTGATAGAATTATTCTGAATTAAAGTACAAAACCTGGATGCCATTAGAAAATAAATATTCCATGGGGGAACAGAAAAGGGAACACATTTGGAATGACTGGGAAAAAGTAGGAAACTTCCACAACAAAGGCAAATTTGAGATGGCCTTAGAGATAGAGGAGAGTTTTACAGCATACAATATGAGGATGAGGGAGGAAGTCATGCAAGACAGAATATTATTGGCAGTACATTATCCAAGAGAAGAAAAAGTCCATGCTTTGCTTAAAGTCTTGTTAGATTAATAGGCTATATGAGAAAAATTTTAGAAAATAGCTCCACAGCCAGGCCACGGGTCAGATGGGGGAGGGTTTGAAGTGTTATACTTGGTGTCAGGACTCTTTTCTGTAGACAACAGAGGTGGGAAAGGCTTTTGAACAAAGGAGTGACATAACTCCATTTGTCATTTGTAACAAAAACTCTCTAACCAAGAGTGAAGAAGAATGTATAATGGATAAAGAAAGGAGACAAAGAGACTGTGTAGGTGATTGTTGGGATAATCTGAACGACAGTTGAGGAGGCTCTGGGGATGGGCAATGGCAATGAGAACACAAAGGAGGAGGAGCCGAGTCCCAAGCTATTAGCTGTCAGAGCTTAAACTTAGGTGTCAGGGTGCACAGTGATGGTCTCAACTAAATTAGAAAGCACGAAGAGACAGGAAGAGAACGTGAAAGGCACCATTTCACGTTAGTGTATTCTAAACGCAACTCCCTGCCTCTCCCAACCCCCTGACTCTACTCTGTCTTTCCTTTGTTATACACTTCTATCTAGTTTATAATTTCTTAGGTTTATTGCTTATTATGTGTTAAATATAAGCTCCACAAGCACAGGATTTTTTCTCTATTGTCCACGGATGTATCTTGAAAGTCTAGCACATCATAGATATATCTTAAATGTCTGGTACATGTTGAGTCTGATACATAGCAGATGCTTGAAAAATGTTTGCTGAAAAACAGTAAAAAGTTTGTAATTTTGAAACCAAGTTGTGAGTAAAAAACTAAAATCCAGACATGGCTTGCAAACCCTGCACTGTCTATTCCAGTTGATTTCTGTTTTCTCTTTTTTAAACCGTTCCTCTGTGGTGTTCCATTCTCCAGCTATATGGAGCCCCCTTTAGCTTCGTGAAGATGGTGGACTTGGTGAGTTATATTCACGGCCAATTACAACGCTGCTGCCACCAGGCCTTTGCACACATTCCTCCCTCCCTAGGAGTGCCCCCCTCAATCTCTCTCCTGGCCACCCCCCCCCATTCTGCAGGGACCAGTCTTTTCTCTAAGAAGTCTCTCCTGATTCCCAGATCTTGTGTGGATGTCTCTGATTTATCCTTGCACAATAGGCCATCACCCTGTCAGA
This sequence comes from Tarsius wallacei, assembly GCA_963574415.1. Classification (NCBI taxonomy): domain Eukaryota; kingdom Metazoa; phylum Chordata; class Mammalia; order Primates; family Tarsiidae; genus Tarsius; species Tarsius wallacei. The sequence continues at coordinate 12,926 of CAUYQG010209752.1, forward strand.
GCAAATTTTCGCTAGTGTATCAATTGCCTAGTACTTGTCTACTTCCCCATCAGCTTGTGTATTCATGGAGAAACATGTCAGTGTCTTTCACCCATGTTTCTCCAGCACGTAGCACAGGACCTGGCATATATGGGCACTTAATACATTTGCATTCAAATAACAGACATGGAAGTTCAGAATCCAAAAGTAAACTTCAAAAATTCTAATACAGTAGAAAGGAATTCATAGGATACTTATTTTGTTTTGTTTTATTTTATTTTAGTTTAGTTTAGTTTTGTTGTGGGGTACATGTGAGGATTTACTACATAATTAAATTGCATGGTAATGAGGTCTGGACTTTTAGCAGGCCCTCTCTCCCCAGATAGTGGACAGTGTGTGTCTGTGTGCCCCTTATCCCTCTTTTCTCCTTCTCTCCCTTGACAGTGTCCACAGTCTGTTGTCCTCACCTTTGTGCTCATGTGTCCAGTGATCAGGGCCCACTTATGAGTGAGAGCATGCAGTATTCATGCTTATTTCTTGTTTTTGTGATAGTTCACTTAGTATTATGGTCTCCAGCTGCATCCATGTTGCTGCAAAGGATGTGATTTTGTTCTTGAATTCATGGAATACTACTGTAGAATACTATTCTGACTTATAAGAGAAGAAAATAAAACTGCATATATGATTGTACTACTGTCTCATTTAAGTAAAATAAGAAGCTAACAGTGACAAGTATGGAAGAGTTTGGGCTTGAGAGTAAATGGAAAGTAGATAATAATTGGAATAATTATCCAAGGAAATAAAAAATAATTATCCAATGAAAAACGAATACGTAAACTTCTGTCAGTATCAAAGAATTCAGGTAAGGGTTCATATGCAATGAAATTGTCCTCTGAGTTATAAGATAATGTAAAATGTAAAAATATTACAAATAAGTAGCTTACAAATGCAGAGATCTGAGGACTGCAGTGGACTCATGAAGTTGTTCAGGACACTGTGGAGACCGACTGTTAATGTTGGTGAGAAAGGTGCTTAGCCAGAGCCATTGCTTACAGCAGTCCTGGTTGGATAGTACACAAAGGCTCCCAGTGTGTAATGCAGCTCACTCCCGCTTGCCAAGCCCAACACCCTGTCCAGGCCTGCATCTGCTGGGAAAAAGGGGCCCATTTTTTCTTAATTCTCACCATGCCTGTGACTGCTTGCCCAGCCTTGTAGCCACAGGACTGCCTCCTTCCAAAGAGGGGGCCTCTATCTTGTTCTCCCAAAGGCAAAATGTGAACTAGCAGCATCACTGTCTAGGGCAAGGCAGTAGGGTGCTTAGTTCAAGTTTAACATCCAAGCACTAACATTCAAAGTTTTAGATTTAATACGTTTGCCATCAAAGTCAATTTTAGAAGAAGGCAATAGTAGTATATATAATTCAATGAATGTGGGATGGTATTAGCATCAGCCCATTCAGTACTTTAAAAAAAAAATATTTTAAATATGTGAGGTACAATTCAGGGTAAGGTATACAAATGTTCATTATGCAAGTACCCTTGTTGATGAGGTGTTTTCCCCCCTCCCCCAGCAGATTCCCACTACTGCCAATCCCGCCTCCTCTCCCCCGCCCCGAAGTTTTCCTCTACTGCCTATCCTTTTCTTACAGTACTATGATAATTGTTCAAGGACTGCTTATGAATGAGGACATGTGAAGCTCAGTTCTTTGTTTGTGCAATAGATCACTTGGTATTATAGACTCTAATGGAGTAATGTTAGCACAGCTACTTCAAATTTACTTTTGAAAAGAGTTGAGAAGTGAATAAATGATTGCATGCAAGGAATGAGAGATAAACTGATGGGTACATAAATATTATTTATCAGTTTAAGTTAAGAAAAGTAGGTCCCCTATTTTCCCCTTATGTGTGGCTATTTTCTATTCAGTATTCCTGTGGCTTTGTTGATGAGAACTTAGAGAAGTGGAAATGGGTGTGTTTCATTCTGAATTTCTCAGTGATTCTGAACAAATTGTATTAATCAATGTCCTTTCTTTATAATGGGGAAAATAATAAAGGCCTACCATGAAGATATTGTAAAGTACAAGAAAAGAGATTGGAATAACTGATTCTCTCTTCATCTTATCTGGGAGGAAGGATTTTATTCTATCTATAACTGGGGTTTATCATAAACATCCTAGAAGATTTTATTCATAATATTTAAAGTATATTTAACATACTTTTTAACATATTTGTACTTTTTATAAAAGATACAACGATATTTAAAATATAATTTATTTACATTTCAAAATTATAGCTTGGTTTAGAGTTTCCAATTATAGGGCCCAGAGAAAAGAATTCTTCAAGCATGTGTTTATTTCTTTTAGAAGAGTTAGTAAAGGTACACAATTTATTAAAATAAATTATTTTCCTAAACACACATTTAGTGACATGTAATGAATAGATTTTATTGCATGCAATTCAGTTTTGCACTTTTTCTATTTTTCATTCTGCAAGAAAATGGAAAATTAGAGATACATATTCTTTTTTTTTTTTGAGTTGGAGTCTCACTCTGTCGCCCAGGCTGGAGTGCAGTGGCACACTCACAGCAACCCTAGTGTCCGGCAATTCTTCTGCCTCAGCCTTCCAAGTAGCCAGAACTACAGACGCATGCTACCACACTCAGTTAATTTTTGATTTATTGTAGAGACGAGATCTTGCCAAGTTGCCTGGGCTGGTCTCAAACCCACGGGCTCAGGCAATCCACTCGCCTCGCCCTCCCAAATTGCTGGGACTACAGGCTGAACCACCGAGCCTGGCTGAGATACATATTCTTAAGAGGTGGTAATTTAAAGTGACGGCAAAATATTAATATCTCTTCTAAGTTGGCAACCTTGGTTTTCGCCCTGATTACTTTACATCATAAAAGTTCTCTTTTTATTATTATTTTTTGACTTTTGAGCCATTTTTTTCTGGTGAAAGCTTCCAGGTCATTTTGCAATTCCTTCATACCCAGTTGCTAATTGCATTTCAATTTCCTGTGAGAAAGAATTATTGGGAAAAAAGTACCCTTTTTGTGTGCAGAGTTGTAACTATCAACTGAGCAGAAGTGACAGTGCTTGAGCATCCAGTATTTAAAGTTGAGGGCGAGCAAATCCGTGAACTTAGTTAAAAAGTTACCAATAGATTTGTTAGGTCGCAGATATGGCGGGGAGGTTAATGCAAACCATTAGTATTAATACATAAAAGAACTTTCGGGAAGGTTTTTTTTTTTTTTTTCAGGAAAAAAGAGAGGTACAGTAGTTGATTAGGAAGGTGCATGTTGGACATTGTTGACCTATTGTTTTGTTATAAAATTATTTCTGTCTCTTCATTGGCACTGACCTTACTGGGAGTATAGCATTATAAGGAAGAGCATAATTTCTAGAGTCAGTGTGCTTGTTTTAAATTCTGGCTGTGCAAACTTTGACAAGGTATTTACATTCTCTAAGTTTTGGTTTCATCTGACAAATGCAGGTGATATGCTGGTATGTCTATCTTACAAAATGGTTTTGATTATTTATATCAGTCAGAATGTGGTCGGTAAAACAAGTCATTATATATACTGTGAATGAAAGGGTTTAATATCAAAGTACAGACTTTTATTATTACTGACCTGTAAACCCCACTGTAAATCAGAGAAGCTGCCTCCAATGTCAGAGAAGTTTTCACTGGAGATCTCAAACTAAAACAACAAAAAGTGTGGTTCTCATAAAATTCCAAAGGAAAGTTGCTGTAGTTCACCCAGAATCCTTGAACCATTTCATGGATTTTTCTGTCTGTAGCAGCGCAGCAGGTGGCTCTCAAAGGATGCACCAGGAAGCCTGTGAGTCCAGGTGGAACTGCATCTGGAGACTGAGAACTCCTTCACCTCCATCTCCTCATTGCCTGCAAACCCTAACCAGGAATCTCACAGAAAGGAGGATTCTGGGAAACACATTTTCCAGCTTCATTTCCACAATGCAGGGGAGGCCTGGGAAAGAGGTCATTATGATGCCAAATAGATGTTGGATGCACATCAGACATTCCAAAGCACTTGGTGAATAATAAGCACTTGATTCATATCACGTACTCTATTATACTTTATTTGCTGTGAATTGAATTTTCATAAGAAACCTAAGTCTGTAATAGCATTCATATGCATGCTTCTCAAATGTTATCTTTCTTCTGTATGTTCTTTTGTTCTTTCTCTCTAACATTTTATTTTTTAAAAAGCAAAAAAACTATCATTGTTGAACAAAGAGAAAGCAAGATTACCTATAATCCCATTTAGGATGTCCAGGAAAAGTATATTGCTATAAGACTCCATACTGGAGTGATGAGTAGAAAAATCAGCCTCTGAGTCCAGGAAGACCATAGTGAATGAAGTCTAGGCTAGCATGAGCATTACTGCCCTAACAATCATGACTGGTGCCTCCTCTGATATTTCAGAAGTAAGCTGCTCTCTTAGTTTCCCATCATACTCAGCCATAAATAAATCAAGTATGTGCTTAATTTCAGAGGGTTGGGGTAGGGGATGATGAAGAGAATAGAAGTAAAGAATACAGATTTTTTCCTTGATTGTGAATTTATTTATCATTTATATTTAATTTAACTATTATATAATAAAGAATAGTATTACCTCAAACCATAAGAACCATAGAAAATGAAGGACATACCCTCACGGAAATTGGAACTGGCATCCATTTCCTGAACAAAACTCGAAACCCACAGGCCATAAGAGATAAGATAGACAAGTGGGACCTCATCAAACTAACAAG
>CAUYQG010209753.1:0-56844 GCA_963574415.1 Tarsius wallacei
CTTCCAAGTAGCTGGAACTACAGGCGCGCGCTACCACGCCCAGCTGATTTTTGATTTATTGTAGAGATGAGGTCTCACCAAGTTGCCCAGGCGGGTCTCGAACCCGCGGGCTCAGGCAATCCACTCACCTCAGCCTCCCAAGGCGCGGGATGACAGGCTGAGCCACCGAGCCCGGCGGCCCTGTGTTTTAAAGTCCCACGTTTGATGCTGAAGCGGCTCGACCAGCACTGAGCATGTCAGAGTGAGGCAGCCACCAAGGCGTCGCCAGCAGGGAGAAGGAGGCACTTTGGAATGGTGACGGTGTCAGAAAGCAGTAAGGGGGCAGACTGGAAACCAACAGTTCAGCAGCTGAGCTACAGGAACAATCCAGAAGTGAGGTAGGGAAGGTCCAGACCAGAGATGGGGCAGAGATTAAGCCCAAGGAAGGAGTCTGCGTCTCTCCAAAATGAGGTCGCCTGTGTCCACTGAATATCGAGTCACTTGGTCAGAAACCCCTGATGGGTGGCCACATGAACTTTGCATGGAGTCGGCTTTAAATGTGGCATGTCAGTGATGAATCATGACTCAGAATGAATCAAGTTCGTATGAGGGCTATATCTGTGCCGAATCTGCTTTTACCAAGAAGTCAGCTTCACGATATCAGCTTCAGATAATTTTATAGGATTTAACTAACAGTTCAAAATTAAAATCAATTTCATTCAGCTTCAATTACAGTTATTAATTGGCATAGATCTGCTTGGATGACCCAACTCTTCTCAGCTACACCTACCCAGTGACAGTGATGGACAAGAGCTTGGCTTCCACTCTCCAAACTAGGGAAGAGCTTTCAAAAAAAAAATCTACAGCCGGGCACAGTGGCTTATGCCTGTAATTCCAGCACTTTGGGAGGCCGAGATAAGAGGATTCCCTGAACCCAAGGGTTCGAGACCAGCCTGGGCCACTTGGCGAGACCTCATCTCTATAATAAATCAAAAAATTAGCTGGTCGTGGTGGCCCACACTGGTAGTTCCAGCTACTTGGAAGGCTGAGGCAGAAGGATCGCCTGAGCCCAGCAGGTCAAGGCTGCAGTGTCACTGCCCTCCAGCCAGGGTGACAGAGTGAGACTCCAACTCAAAAAAAAAAAAAAAAATCTGTGACATGACCCAGTAATTCCTCTTCTAGATAGCTACCTGAGAGAAATGAAAACATACATCTACACAGAGTCCTGTCCAAGAATATTCAGGCCGAGCATGGCGGATAACTCCTGTAATCCCAGCACTTTGGGAGACCTAGGCAAGAGGATTATCTGAGGTCAGGAGTTTGAGACCAGCCTGGGCAACATAGCAAGACCTCGTCTCTACAATAAATTTTTTAAAAGATTAGTTGCAAGTGGGTGGCGCACACCTGTAGTCCCAGTTATTTGGGAGGCTGAGGCAGAAGGATTGTCTGAGCCCAGCAGGTTGAAGCTGCAGTGGCCATGATCCTGCCACTGCACTCCAGCTGGCAACAGAGTGAGACTCAAAAAACAAAAAATAATGCTCACAGCAGCTTTCATAGTTGCCCCAAACTGGAAACAACTCAAATGTCCATCAACGGGAGAATGGATTAACACATTGTAATATGTTTATAAAATGAACTACTCTAGCAACAAAAAGAAGAAACTACTATCACAGCAACATTGGATAAATCTCAAAATCATTAGATTGAGTGAAAAAAGACAGACCACACACATACACACACACACACACACACACACACACACATGGAGAGAGAAAGAGAGAGAATGATTCCATTTAAACACAAGAATATGCAAAACCAATCTATGGTGACAGAAGTCATAAAGTGGTTGCTGTAAGGGAACCTGTCTTTGGGAACAGGAACTCCATTTGGGATGACAGAAATGTTCTCTATCTCTATTTTGGGTGGTGGTTATACAGGTGTATCAGGTGTATCCACTTGTCAAAACTCACTGGGCTGACACTTTAAGATCTGGGCATATTATTGTATATAAATCATACCCAGTTTTTAAGTCTTAAAGGGGCTATCTGCATCCCAGATTCTGATGAGCCACATTTGCTCCTCAGACAGCACATTGTGTAGCCAGGTTCTAGGATCCACCCTAAAATGGTCCCTGCAGGGATAGGCTTGGGTCATCCAACAGTCACTAAGTACCTCACAAGATGCAGGCCCATCCTTAAACCCTAAGTACCGGAAGAAATAGACGATCATGGCAGTCGTACTCGAAGGGACCTCCAGCACCCATTCCCAGTGATCACAGGTCTCCCCGGAAGTCCTGGGCTATAGTAAGTTCCTTGAAGCAAATGCAATCACCCAAGACATGCTGGGGTTTCAAATTTTCTGACCAGCAACTTAATTCTAACTCCTATGCCATAAAAACGGAGCTGAAAAGAGTTAGCCACCAAGCCCAGTCCTGCTCCCAATCTCAGCTCCCATTTCCAAGCACAATTCATCTCAACATCTACCAAGCAACTACCATGAATGAGACGCCTACCTGGACTGCCCTCCTCTAAGCCCCCCAAACCCCATCCCCCCAGTCTCCCTCCACCCCCAGCAATGATCTTAGCCTCACCTAAAGTAAGACTGCTATGCCCCAAAGTCTAATCATACTTAAACTTTTTGTTTGAGTTTGGCGACCCCCTTCTACTAACCCTTACTTTGAATAATAGAGGCATAAGTTACACTAATGACTTTGGTCTTTTCAAGGCAGATCCAGACCAGCTACATTAGGAAGGACTCCCAGAATCCTTCACTTTGCCAATATTATTAACTCCATGCAGACTTAAAAAAAAAAAAGATGATGGGGGAGGGACATCCTTATTAAACCTTTTCACCAGCTGATCTCCAAGGGAGTGAGAACATGTTGCCCCAAGCTGCCTCCCCGTGGCACCCAGCCACCAATCCATCAGCACCCTCTCAACTCAGGCCTGTTGATGGACAATCGCACCAGCTGGTCAAGCCTCCCCCACCACCCCACGCCCCCACCCCCCGCCCCAACACCACCACTCATTCATGGTGATCCAATCTGTCCCAGTTCTGGCTGCTAAAGAAGCATCCCCTGCCAACACTTGAAGGAAGAGAAAACAGTCAGCTGTCTGGCTCCACTGACTGAAAACTCCAAGATCTAGGAATGAGAAGCTTCTCCCAGCCTACTCACTGCCCTCAAGAGAGGTGAGAAACCACCAAACCACTGGCTTTGTGCCTCTCTCCTGTTTCAAACTAGCCACAAGACACAGGGGCAGGACCTTCAGAGACGAGGAGGAAAGATGCCATGCTTACTCCAAATAAAAACACATTTCACCAGGCAGCCTGCAACCCCAGAACTTTGGGAGGCTGAGGCAGGAAGATTGCTTAAGCCCAGGAGCTTGAGACCAGCCAGAGCAACATAGTAAGACCTCATCTCTACAAAAAAGAAGGTGGGCATGGTGGCACATACCTGTAGTCCCACCTACTCAAGAGGCTGAGGTGGAAGGAATGCCTGAGCCCAGGAGGTCGAGGCTGCGGTGAGCCATGATTGTGCCACTGCACTCCAGCCTGGGGAACAGAGCAAGACGCTGACTCCAAAAAAAAAAAAAATCAAGCCGGGCTCGGTGGCCCAGCCTGTCATCCCAGCACTTTGGGAGGCTGAGGCGAGTGGATTGCCTGAGCCCTCGGGTTCGAGACCCGCCCAGGCAACTTGGCGAGACCTCATCTCTACAATAAATCAAAAACTAGCCGGGCGTGGTAGCGCATGCCTGTAGTTCCAGCTACTTGGAAGGCTGAGGTGGAAGGATCGCCGGAGCCCAGCAGGTTGAGGCTGCGGTGGCCGGGAGCGGCCACTGCACTCCAGTCTGGGTGACTGAGTGAAACTCCAACTCAAAGGAAAAAAAAATCAATTCATTTCACCACTCATAAAAACACAGGTTTTCAAAGAGTTTTTGTCTAACTCACCTGAGGAATGCAAGCAACCTCAATGGGTATGGTGGCAGTGATTCCTGGGAGGTGGAGAGCAGGTGATAAGGACAGACACTCAAGAGGGGCCTGGGTGTAGTAAGAAAAAGCTCCTCCTGAGATTGCCTGATAAAGCAAATAAAAATGCAGGAAGCCCAGTTAAATGTGAATTTCAGATAAACAAATACTTTTTTAGTGTAAGTATGTCCATTGCATGAGATATACTAAAAAAGTATTCGTTGTTTATCTGAAAGTCAAATTTAACTGGGTGTCCTGTGCTTTATCTGACAACCCTATCCCCACCAGTAATTCTGGGGCATATTACTATTCTCTCTCTCTCTCTCTGTCTCTCTCTGTCTCTCTGTCTCTCTCTCTCTTCTTTCTCTCTCTGAAAGGCAAACAGCATAGTGGCCAGAAGGCTTCACTCTGGAGTCAGACTCAAATCCAAGCTCTACAATTTACCAGTTGGGGGATGCTGAGTAAGAGACTAACCTCTCAGGGACCACTATTTCATAGGGACAACAGTAACATTCAGAAATAAAATGATATTAATAATAACAGCATCGGTCGGGCTTGGTGGCTCAGCCTGTAATCCCAGCACTTTGGGGCTGAGGCGAGGGACTGTCTGAGCCTGTGGGTTCGAGACCAGCCTGGGCAACTTGGCGAGACCTCATCTCTACAATAAATTTTTTAAAAAGTTAGCCGGGCGTGGTAGCGTGTGCCTGTAGTTCCGTCTACTTGGAAGGCTGAGGCAGAAAGATCGCTAGAGCCCAGCAGGTCGACACTGGGTGGCAGTGAATGTGTCACTGTACTCCAGCCTGGGCGATGGAGTGAGACTACAACTCAAAAACAAAACAAAACAAAATTTACTAAAGAGGAACTTTCTTAATCTTCCTACCATTAATCATTAGGTATGGTTGTTATTCCTATTTCTCATATGAAGAAACAGAGGTGCAAAGAGGTTAAGTAACTGAGCAAGGTCATAGAGCGAGTAATCAGGAGAGCCAAGACTCAGACCCAGCCGGTGTGGCTCCTAAGTCCCTTCTGATGACCCTAACACCATCCTACCTCCCGGAGGCGGTGCTTGATAAGGATTAAATGAGAGAAAATGCTCAGCACAGCCAGGCATGGTGGCTCACGCCTGTAATCCCAGCTATTTGGGAGGCCAAGGTGGGAGGAACGCTTAAGGTCAGGAGTTCAAGACCAGCCTGAGCAACACAGCGAGACCCCCATCTCTAAAAATAAAAAAATTAAAATGTTCAATGCGAAAACTGATCCATAAATGCTAGATACTATGTAAGTTTATGATGTCTCATTTTTACTATTATTACAGACAATAACTTGAGAAAAGGGCTGGGATCAAAGCCTCATGATCTGAATGCGAGAGTTCCAAGGGAATTTAAGTCCCATTTACCCATCCTGAAAACAGCATATACAGGTGTCTGAGAAGACATAATAATGTGTCTGTGCTGTGTGACCAGATGGCACCATATGCACATCAAATGACAAAGAGTCGTTCTCAGGAGCCAAAGGATCCCCTCAAGTTTTCCAGCAGACCACTGGCCCTCTAAGTCTCAATCCAAGTCAATAATATGTATAAACAGACTGCTGATGGTACACTGTGCCACCCAACTATGGGAGACAGTCCCAGCTGACCAGGAGTTCAGAGTGTCAGGGAGGGTAGGATCCACAGAGGACACCCCAGGAGGCCAAACGCACTATAGCACTCCAGGGGGATCCAGAGAGGGGTGGGCACCGGGGCTTCAATTAGGGGCATCCAGGCAAGACTTTGCACATGGCACTGTACGGAGGATGTACAAAAGGCTAGGAAGCAGGAGATGGGGGAAGGGAGGGCAAGATTGGACACAGAGAAACCAGCCAGGAGGCTCCTTCAGGCTCCGCATGAGATGACAACAGCCTAGACAGGGTGGCAGCAGTGCAGGTAAGTAATGATGGTCAAATACGGATGCCTTTTGGAGGGAGAGATGGTAGGGCTTGTCAAGGGAATAGATGGCACAGGGGCCAGGAAATGACAGTACATGTGCTTCCTGGGGCTGCTGGAACAACATACAACTGGGTGGCATCCAAAAGCAGAAATGTATTCCCTCACAGTTCTGGGCCATGCTCCTTCAAAAGACCCTGGGGGAGAATCTTTCCTTGCCTCATCTAGCCTCCAGTGGCTGCCAGGAATCCTTGGTGTTCCTTGGCTTGTGGGCACACCACTCCAGTCACATGGCAATCCTCACGCTGTGTCTGTCTCTCTGTGACCAAATTTCCCTCTTCTCGGATTTAGGGCCCACCCTAGTGCAGGGTACCCTCATCTTAACTTGACTGCATCCACAAAGACCCTAATTTCCAAAAAAGGTCCCATTCATAGGCTCTCTACAGACAAGAATGCTGGAGAGAGGACACTATTCAACCCAGGACAGACAGGATTCAAGATGGCTTCCAGGGCCGGGGCCTGCATAACTTGGTGGAAGGTGGCCCCCTTGACTGAGAAGAGAAACAGTGGAAGAGAGGGGAGGTTGTGGGAGGAAGTGAGGCGAGACCACCAAGAGGTATTTGGTTGAACTGCTGGGTGCCAGCTGTCCATCAGACAGCCCTGGAATCGAGGGGACGGCTGACAAGATGGCAGCCAGCCAGTGACCTGAGCCAGGGTAGAAGCTACTGCAGCGTACAAGGGCTGAGCTGCCTGAGGTCTGCGCATGTTGATGGTAGGTTCGGAGCAAACTGGACGGGGAATGAAGGGGAAGGAGAAGCACAAGACTTGAAAACGCTGGCCTCAAAAGCCTCTGGTGAAAATAATAATGTAAAACTATAAATGGCCTGCGTAGCTCAGTGGGTAGAGCATCAGACTTTTCATCTGAGGGTCCAGGGTACATGTCCCCGTCCAGGTGCTGAAGTACCAGTACCTTTCTGGCCAGGCGCAGCGGCTCGCGCCTGTCGTCCCAGCCCTTAGGGAGGCCAAAGTGGGAGGATCGCTGGAGTCCGAGAGTTTGAGACCAGCCTAGGCAACATAGCGAGACCTCGTCTCTACAAAAAAAATTTAAAAATTAGCCAGGTGTGCTGGTACACCGGTAGTCCCAGCTACTTGGGAGGCTGAAGCAGAAAGGATCACCTGAGCCCAGGAGGTCAAGGCTGTGGTAAGCCATGAGCATGTCACTGCACTTCAGCCTGGGGCACAGAGTGAGATCCTAACTCAAAAATAAATAAATAAATAAGTAAATAAATAAATAAAACTAGAAACCAGGAAAAGGATGCAGACAGGCAACTCATCACGAAAGAAATGTCGAAGGATCCAAGAAACTAAAGAAATGTTTAACCTCCCCCGTCATCAAAGAAAAATCAGGGAGAACTCTGTCACCAGGCTTAAGGCCCAGACTCGAGAATCAGACAGACCCGAGTACAAATTCCGGAGATGCTTGCGCCGATCGTGTCACCTCCATAAGCCTCGGTTTTGTCATCGGTAAAACTGGAACGACAGTCCTCAGCTCCATCAAGTTGCGGTCAGAACTCAGCAAGCAAGTCCACGTACCAGGCACACACCAGGCACTCAAAATGCTGGCAATTACTAACATGAGGCATCATTTTTTACCCACCTGAAAATGGCGTTTAAGCACAAGCCCCAATGTTGCTGAGGGAAAACACAACAGCCAAAGAGGAAACAAAAAACCTCTCAGAGTGAACACAGAGTTCATGGAGACAACATTTGTAAAAAAGAAAAACCATCATTAATACCAGAGAGATGAGAATGCAAGGGATAAATCCATGAACAGGGACAGGATGCTGGGAAGGGGAGAGCAGGGGGGAAAGAGACCGTCGAAAACCAAAACTGTAAAAACCACCAACAAAGAAACATTTGTTCTTTCTATGGAGTTGGTGAAATTTCCCACCATGCAGAACAAAACAACAAAGAGATGATAAAATAAAGAGAGGAAAGAGAGGAAAATGAAAGATAGAGCCCAGGAAGTCCCATAGCCAACTAATAAGGCTAACCGAGAGAACAGAGGACGAGAAGGACGATTAAAGGAATATAAAATAACATTCACCAGCACTGAAGGGCACTGGCTTCCAAATCAAGAAATTGTAGAACAAATTGATTTAGATATGTGAGAGAAAATTTCTCAAGAAACAGACAAAAGGAGTCACTCTGGAAAAGAGGGCAGGACCACGGAAGGCAGTGAGAGAGAACTGCGGGGGTTTTTTTCTTTATAAGCCTTTTTTTTTTTTTTTGAGTTGGAGTCTCACTCTGTCGCCCAGACTGGAGTGCAATGGCCGCTCCCAGCCACTGCAGCCTCAACCTGGCTCCGGCGATCCTTCCGCTCAGCCTTCCAGTAGCTGGAACCACAGGCGCGCGCTACCACGCCCAGCTGATTTTTGAGTTATTGTAGAGATGAGGTCTCGCCAAGTTGCCCAGGCGGGTCTCGAACCCGCGGGCTCAGGCAATCCACTCACCTCAGCCTCCCAAGGCGTGCGATTACAGGCTGAGCCACCGAGCCCGGCTATAAGCCTTTTATTAACATTTGCTTTTTCTAGGTGTGTGCATCTATTACCTTGATAAAAAAAAAAACAATGATTCAAAAAATCAGGACCAACCTAAATGTCCAAGTTCTGAGTTAAAAATATCACAGGTAGATGTGCTGTTTAGTGCACTTCAATTATACCTCAATAAAAGTAAAAACAAGTATTACGGTGAATTCATGGGATAGAGTATCATGCAACCACCAAAATAACAAAAAAAGTTCAGACTAAATTAAGCGAAATAACACTTTTTAAGCATTATGTATGGTATGATCCTGTTTTGGGTTTTGTTTTTTTCAGTTTGTATATGAACAAAAAAGAAAGGATAGAAGATCCATACAACGGAAAAGAAAACTTTGAAGGAGTCTGTGTGGAGAAGTTAATTAACTGGAGATGAAAAAACAGGGTACTCATAACACCAAGGGCCACACACTAGACAAAAATGGACACCATCTTCCCTGGCTTACACCAGTCTCCAGTTCCCGGGGTTTCTTCTGCCCATCTAATATGGGATCACAGGAATCAACATGCATTGGGTAATGCTATGGGGCAATCCCTGTGCTAAGTGCTTCAGACACATTTACCCATCGCATCTGTACAAAAATCCTACAAAGGAAACAATACCATTTTACAAATGAGGAAACTGAGGCTTACAAAGTCTGGGTAACCTAATCGAAGCCCATACAACTAATAATTAGACAAACCGGGATCAAACCCAAGCAAGGTGGCTGCAGAGTTTATCACAACACCAGAGTATATGTCTGCCAAAAAAAAAAGTTTCACCCCACGGTGCCCATTGTCCCCTGCCCTGAGCTCACCCCCTGCAGACGATGTTTTAAGATATTTCCTGGCATGACTGCATCCTGAGATGTTCATCATAATTAAATCGTGGGGAAATTTTCAAAATGCTTCAAAGATATAATGAGTTTACATTCAATTAGTTTCTTCCTTCATGGGCAGAATCAGAAAAACTGATTTCCTTATAGACTCAGCAGGGAGGGTTTCTCACTGCCTATTTTGAGATTTCATTCTGATGTTCCAGTGATATCAATCAGCACACAAGGGAGGTCTGGAGAAACAGGCTGAGCCTAAAGGCAGCCAGCCCCAAAGAAAACCTCTATTGCAAACACCACACTCACTCAACCATCACTTTAAAGATATTTTTGAGTGTTAACTATGTTCTAGTTCCAGTACAAAGAACTAGGGCTCACCGGTGAAAATACAGTCTTAGCCCTCAAGGTACTTCTGGTTTGGGAAGGGAAGATGGCAAATAAGAAAGCAACCAGAATCTTGAGATGAGTGCTATGGTGGGCTTCAGTTGCTTATCAAGAGGCTTATTAATCCCATCCTGCAGGGGGTGTCAAGTCAAGAGTGTATGCTCCCAGAATGGGAAAAAATACTTGCCAACCATATATCTGACGAAGGCCTAATATCCAGGATCTACAAGGAACTCAAACATGCCGAAAGGAAAAAAACAAACAGCCCCATTAAAAAAGTGGGCAAAAGACATGAATAGACACTTCTCAAAAGACGATATATGGGCAGCCAACAGACACATGAAAAAGTGCTCAGCCTTACTAATCATCAGAGAAATGCAAATCAAAACCACATTGAGATACCACCTAACCCCAGTAAAGAATGGCCATCATTAATAAAACAAATGGCCAGGCGTGGTGGCTCAAGCCTGTAACCCCAGCACTTTGAGAGACCAAGGCAAGAGAATTGGGTAATATGGTGAGACCTCGTCTCTACAATAAATCAAAAACTTAGCCAGGCGTGGTAGCGCACACTTGTAGTTCCAGCTACTTGGAAGGCTGAGGCAGAAGGATCACCCAAGCCCAGGTCGACGCTGGAGTGGCCATGAGCATGCCACTGCACTCCAGCTTAGGCCACGGAGTGAGACTCCAACTCAAAAAAAGAAAAAGCCACAACAGATGCTGGAGAGGATGCAGAGAAAAGGGAACACTTCTACGCTGTTGGTGGGAATTCAAACTAGTACAACCTCTTTGGAAAACAGTGTGGCGATTTCTAAAAGAACTAGACGTCTACCTTCCATATGACCCAGCAATTCCCCTACTGGGAATATACCCAAAAGAACTCAAATCATTCTACAAAAAAGATACCTGCACATGCTCATTTATCGCAACACTATTTACAATAGCAAAAACATGGAACCATCTGTGCTGCCCATCGAAACCGGACTGGATAAAAAAAAATGTGATACACATACGCAATGGAATATTACACAGCCATAATGAAGGACAATCATATGGACTTTGAAGAAACTTGGACAGATTTAGAGTCTATCATACTCAGTGATCTGTCACAGAAACAAAGAACAAAGTACGACATGTTCTCACTCATAAGTGGTCACTGAACATTCACTATAATACTATAAGAAAGGTATTGGCCAGGCTCGGTGGCTCAGCCTGTAATCCCAGCACTTTGGGAGGGTGAGGCGAGTGGACTGCCTGAGCCCACGGGTTTGAGACCAACCCGGCAAACTGGCGAGACCTCATCTCTACAACAAATTAAAAAACAAATTAGTGTGCATCTATAGTTCCAACTACTGATCGCCTGAGCCCAGCAAGATGACACTGGAGTGGGCCGTAAAGTAGAATGGCTGGTTGTTCTAAAATGAGAAAGAGGAAATGTATAGGACAAATAATTGATGGGGTCGAAGAAGGTTTGTGGAAGAAGAATCTTGTGAAAGGAATTCTGTATGGGATCAAGCTGACTGAGATTAGGAAAAAACATATATTTGTAAATTTTCCTTTTGAAAAAACTGAGCCCTAATACTGAAAGTACACTAATGCAAAGGTAACATTTGGTAACCTGTGTTAAAACAAGTGTTTTGTGGCATGATGTTCTGCTCTTAATAGGAACTTGTAAAAGCCTTGTCTCTACCTTTGAGGAAGTTAGCCTAGGAAGCAAAGACTCTGTGTTCTACCAAAATAATGTTTTGTGCTTCATGTCATCTTTATGAGGTGTCTGAGTACTTAAGAAAACTGAACTAAGATATCTCCTGTGGAACTTTGTAACCTTCAGTATTCACCTTTGAAGTCTTTATCACTCTGGTTAAATGAGTAGCTATTATGATTTCACAGAGACTTATGATCCTGTTTTGATCAAGCATTTTAAACCTGTGATAATTCTGACAACATTCCCAAAATCAAATTCTAAATTAAGTCTTTTTTACCTAGAATAAACTTTGGTATTTTCCAGTTGGGCCCCTGGAAAGCTTTGAAGGATATGTCTTTACCCAGTAAAGGGGAGATATTAAACTAATTAGGTTTGTCTGATGTGAACCATATGGGAAAGATGGTCAAATAAGTAATGCTAACGTTTCTTTGATGTATATGTGTATGTGCTCCAGAAAGTATATACAATTCTTAGAAATCTAAAGTTATCAGCCATAATTTTGATTCTGTTAAAATGCCACAGAAACAACCAAATTTCCTTGTCAATTGCATCATTATTGTAATAAACTCTCATCAGATCTTTAACCATGGCCATTTTAAGTCTTGTCACTCACATACGGTTGTTTGCTCTGCTACTTTCCTGAGCAACTGTAAGCTTCTAATTTTCTTTTAAAGGAGGTTCATGGAAAGGATTCTGACGTACAGGTTTCTAATAACATTAAGACCATGTCATTAGACTGAGTAAGAATTCTCAGAACTCTTAGGAAGAAACTGATTGGTTCATACAACTGCTAACTTCACATCCAGCAGAACAAAAATTTGTAAATACAAAGGAAATGCTTTGGCAAATTTTCATGCTAAGTCGGTCAGTAGCAAAACTGTGAGGATATGCATGTTGGATGAACTCTGCAAGATTTATCCAAGTCAGATCACCTACGATGATCTATTCAGTGGTGGACCTGAGTTGTAAACACAAAAGTGAAACCTGAGGGGATGTAAATTCAGTGTTACGTATGGATTCGTGGAGGGCCTAGATGACTGCCTCATCGATTCTGAATCCTTAAGGCTTCCATTATTAAAAGTGCCACACTCCATAACTCATTATACAGTAGAAAAATGATGCAAATTACAGAAAAAATATCGGTGTGGTGATTGCAACAGAACTGCGAGGGTGGCTTGTGATCAGTGTTTGGTTTGTCAAGCCCATAACCCTGAGAAAACAATCAAAACTGCTGGTGGTCCATTTGCACTACCCAATAGGTCATTTGAACATCCACAGAGGGACTTCATTCAGTGCCATCCTCAATGGAATACTAGTGTGTTCTTGTAATGTTTTCTGATTGGATAGAAGCTCTCCAATATAAGAATGAGCTGATGCTATGATGGTAGCTAAGAAGGTATTAGAAAATATGTTTATTTTTATGGGGCATCCCTGGAGGACTCTCCAGTGACAAAGAAACCCATTTTATTGAGCATATATAAAGTAGTAAAACAAAGTGTTAACAAGCACAATGTCACGCAGTTGTCCCTATCACCCTCAGTCTTCTGGCAAGTTTGAAAGGACAAATGGCATTTAAAAAATGAAACTGGCAAAGGCAACCAAATCAATTGGACTGCCTTGGCCAAAGGTAATACCATCAGCTTTAACGGCAGTCTGATACGCTCTCACTGAAAAATATAGATTGACACCTTATGAAATAAATACTGAAAGGCCCATACCACTATTAAAAGAAACTCATGTATCTCCTACTCTTCTGAACTCTGAAATGACTAAATACTGCAAGCCTTTAATGAATTGTGCCAAAATGTATTTTTTCCCCACAGGGTAAAAGAAGCTTTCCATAATCCACAAACTGGGGCCAATCAAACCCTTACAAATTAGATTGTGACTTCTGGAAATTACAGCTGAGAAAGACAGCTCTTGAACCCCATTGGAAAGGGCCATACAAAGTCCTTCTCACCACCCACATTGCAGTAAAGCTTCAGGGTCTCAGACCTTGGGTCCACACCTCACAACTCAGAAGGGCCTCTCCTCTCCCCTGGAACAGTGTACATCGGAGAAGTGAAAGTAAAGCTGACGAGGGAAATTTCTCCCCAGAAGCAGACAACGTCTCAGACGTGAACAGCTTGTGTTACCAGGCTAACTTCAAAAATGAATGCTTCTTTAAATCAGGCCACTTTACAGAGAACGATGGTCCTGAATCACAATTATGCCCTGAAAAAAGATGATGACCAGTAGGATTTGAATACCATTGAACTGTCTATATTGCATGAACATTGACTGGTTCAGTTCAGAGAGGCGTCTGTTATGTCCAACTCAGTCTTTTGGTATTATTCTCCCGATAGTCCCCCAGTGCGTGTATCCTCTCAAAAAGTCTCAAATGTTCACATGCAGTCACCTGCTGAACATTAAACGGTCTCTTTGGGTAGAATGACCAAAACTTCAAGAAATGCATAATAGGGTCATGGGAACCTGTGAATGACCTACTGAGACCAAAAACCCAAAAGGATGGTGACTGAGCACTGAGTTTTGGTCACACCCTTACCAAGGGGAGACACTGACCAAAAGGTGAGAATTGTTCAATTAAATTAAGTTTAAAAGCCTGAGGATGCCTCTGGACTCGGGTCCTTATGTGCCCAACTGCAACCAGGTTTGGCACATGGACTGACTGAAAGCCTCACTTCGAGTACACTCTTGTAACAAGTGGCTGAGCCTTAGGCAATTGTAGGCGGTCAGTTGATTCAAAGAAGGCAATACACCCAGATACAACCAATTAAGCTGTCTCTCTGTATCCCTTCCATCCTCTGTCCATAAAAGTCATCTCACTATGTGGCAGCCCGAAGTTCTTTGAACCTGTTCTGGTTCTGAGGGCTGCCCAATTCTAGAACTGCAAATAAAGACCAATTAAGATCTTCAAGCTAAATGGGTTGTAATTTTGTCTTTTGACAGGCCCATCCTTCCTCTTCCATCCATCCACCATGGTTCAATGCATCTGAAAACAAACGAATATTTACTGAGCACCTCCCACAGGCCAGGAACCTCCCACAGGCCAGCACCTCCCATAGGCCAGGCTTAGTGTCATAACTCATTTGCTGTTTTTAAGATCGCAATATTCACAACCCTTATCCCTACAGGGCACTCGCCATTCTCCTTTCCTTCATCCTTTTCTACTACACGTATCTCTGTCTGACATACCATACACACTATTGTATAGTTTGTTTATTGTGGAACTCTCTCCACTAGAATGGCAGACCCTTGAGGACAGAAATTTTCATTTGTTCTGTTCACTGCTTTATCCCCAGTGTCTAAAGAAGTGCCTGGCACGTAGCACGGAATGGAGGCTGTCAATAAATAATGGTACAATGAATGAGTAACTTAGACGTTTACTGGGTCAGAGCTATGTAGCCCACACAGTCATCTAACACGCTTGTAACCTTAAGCCCTGGAAGAACCACATAAGGCTCCCTTCTCTTCCTTACTTCCCTGAGCATCCCACGAACACATCAGACACGAGTTCAGCATGAGACATAATACCCTCCTCATCTATTATATGCAAATAATCTAACCTACAGCTACAAGATTATTGCAAGGGTCAGATGAGGTAATGGATGGAAAGTGCTTTGGAAAATATAAAGCAATAAACCAATGTCACATAATAATATTTGGGGCTCACGAGCCCGTAAGATGCCAGCGTTCCCTGCCATCAGCCTGTGGATACCGCCACCCCCACAGAACTCTTCATGCATAATTTCAAAGTGTTCAGCAAATTCAACTCTGTAATCTATTTAAAGTGAATGCACAGGCAATGACCGTGTGTCCCTTCCTCTCTCTTAAATACAATACTAATCCATTTTCCCCCTGTTTATGCACTTAACAGATATATATTTTTTCCACCCTCCTGGAAAACTAACTCCCTTAGCTCCAGGGCTGTCATGGTTGATTTCTTCACAAGAAGACCAGAGCTTCAGAAATTGAGAAAGAGTTCCCAAGAAATGCTACAGAAAAAGAAAAAGGAAAAGAAGAAAACCTGTGCACAGGTAAGTGTAACACCTACCCTTCATTCACGCAGCAAAAACACAATCCTCGCCATCAGTCCTGATGGTTCCATTTGGCCTGCTGTTTGAGTGAGTGAATGTGGAATGCAAGTACCATGGTCCCTGGCCCTGAGCCAAAGTCAGATGTGGGATTAAAAGCCAGGGCACCCTGACGGCAGAGCTCAGCTTCCACCAACAAGCTATTAAAATGTTTGCTTCCCTGGTATTTGGTTCTCTCTTTTCTCCAGAGGGCACAGAAGCATTAAACAGTCATGACTGAATTTATTCTCCCACCACAGGCCCAAGGTGGGAGGAGAAAGACTTCAGTCTCAGTGGAGCCTTGAGATGCCTGGAGGTCAAAGGACTGCGGCTAACCATGGAGACTGTAACCAGCTCCGCTACAAAGACAACCCAGGGCTCCTGACTATCCATCTGAGTTGAACCACTCTCTTTATTTCTGTGTAGGACCAGATCTCTGCTTCCTGGCCTCAGCTGCCCAGAGAGGAGTTCTCCCATCTAAGGAAAGCAGTGGGACTCCTGAGGCCCCATTCCTCAGGGTGGAAGCCACTGGAGGGGGGAGTGGAATGGGACCAAGAAAACCCCTCACTCCATTTGACATCCAACCCTAAGGCCATCGACCCTCTCTAGGCCCCAGGAAAGGCAGAGAGCAAGGATTCTCAGCACATAATTTTAGCTCCTCTGGTCCCCATGTTTCTCACTATCCTCATGGGGTACAATGAGAGGAATAAAAAAGCAGTTTGGCACTGTCCTCTTATTCTGCCTATACCTCTGCCTGAGAAATACCAAGTCAGGCTTCCTCTCCACCCTCGCTCCCCTCAGGGAAAAAAATCTCTTTATATCCACAAATTAGATTTATAAAATGAGACAGTCTCCCCTGCAAAGAGGGAAGAAGATTGATTCCTGACTCTGAAAGGGAATTTTTTTATCCTAAAAAAAATAAAAGTAATACAAGTGCAGGTTAACAAAATCAAGTCATGCTGAAGCTTAGAACACAAAAAATGTTCCCTCTGGCCAAGGCAGATGGATTGCTTGAGCCCAGGAGTTCGGGACAAGCCTAGGCAGCATAGTGAGACCTCGTTTCTACAAAAAGATAAAAATAAGTTGGCTAGGCATAGTGGCACACACTTGTAGTCCCAGCTACTCAGGAGGCTGTGGCAGAAGGATCGCCTAAGCCCAGGAGGTTGAGGCTGCAGTGAGCCTTGACTGCGCCACTGCACTTCAGCCTGGGTGACAGAGTAAGGCCCTGACTCAAAAAAAGAAAGAGAGAGAGAGAGAAGGAGAGAAAGAAAGAAAGAGAAAGAAAGAAAGAAAGAAAGAAAGAAAGAAAGAAAGAAAGAAAGAAAGAAAAGGAGGCCAAGCTTTCTTCCCCCAAGCAAAAGGATTCTGAGGAAATTAAATTACTGTCAGCCAGCCGGGCTCGGTGGCTCAGCCTGTAATCCTGCGCTTTGGAAGGCCGAGGCGAGTGGATTACCTGAGCCCACGGGTTCGAGACCCGCCTGGGCAAGTTGGCGAGACGTCATCTCTACAATAAATAAAAAAATCAGCCAGGTGTGGTAGCACATGCTTGTAATTCCAGCTACTCAGAAGGCTGAGGGGGAAGGATCGCCGGAGCCCAGCAGGTCGAGGCTGCGATGGCCGAAAGTGGCCACTGCACTCCAGTCTGGGTGACTGAGTGAGACTCCAACTCAATAAATAAATAAATAAATTACTGTCAGCCACAGAATGTCACTTCACCCAATAGCTAATCCTTTCTTCCAGAATAACATAGCCCTCGGTCTGAGAATTTAGCTTAAATCCTTTCCTCTGCAATCCACAACACCTATGGCTGATCTGGGAACGTAAAGATTTTGCCTCTCTGCTGCTTACACACAGACAACAAATCAAACTTAACTGGGACGTTAAGTTTCTTCCTCCAGTGTTTAAGTTGGTGAGTTGAATGGAAACCTAGAAAGCCAGCATTTCCTCTCACGGGTACCCAAAAGGAAACTGAGAGACAGGCTGGAGAAAACAAGACAATCAGGAAGACCAGAGTGGGGGCCAAATGGATGCTGAAAATGGTCACAAGGCATTTTGCACCAAAAAAGAATGCTGATTCTGGAAGGACTGACTGTGAACAGGCGTCACCTCTACAAAGGAGAGGTGACAGATGGCAAAGCATGGCTGGGAGATTTTATAGGCTCCACCTACCACTAGAGAGTCTATTTCCCCAACCCTCTTGAACCTGAGTGGTCCTTGCAACTTACTTTGGCCAATAAAATGTGGCAGAAGTAGTTGTGTGCAAGCTCCAGAGTCTGGGTCTCCAGAGGCCTTGCAGTTTCTGCCTTCACCTTCTTGGAACTCTGCCATGTAAAGAAGCCTGGGCTACACTCCTGAACCATGAGCAACCATGTAGAGAGGTGCAGCCAATAGGCAGCATCAAGGCCCTAGACCCGTGAATGAAGCCCTCTTATACCCTCCAGTCTAGTGGAGTGGCCTCATGAGTGACCCCAGGAAAGACCAGCAGAAGAACCACCCAGCTGAGCACAGCCAAACCAGAACCTTAACAAATAATAAACTGTTGTTGACTGACACCACTAAGTTTTTTTTCTCATGCCAAGTCTGTTAGAATCTAAATAAGTTGAGGTGGCTTCTAACCATACTCCATGTTTGCTGTTTGTTGGCTACCTAGCCTCCAAGAAAAAAAACTCAATCTCTTCGGAGGAACCATCTTTCTTCCTGTTATTAGTCATTATTGGTCTTTGTTTTTTACTCTAATGGGGGGAGAAGGGAGGAAAGAACACAAGGCCCAGGCCTGGCCAATTAACACACTACAACCCCCTGGCTTCAGGGATGAGCACACAACCCAAGTCAAGCCAGTGACTCCCTGCCCACGAAACTCAATTCCAAGATTATCTGAGCTGTGAAAGAAAGAGACTTCTCTTTCCTCTGCACTTCAGCCAGAGAGGATGTGGAGAGATTTTTTTAAAATGGAGTCATACAGGGAAAAACAGGACCAGAAAATGGAGGAAAAAACTGACATTCTTTGATCCAGAGTCTAGCAGTGTCCTGATACCAGTTCTACTCCTGGATATTTTAATTCTGTGGACCAGTACGTTTCCTTTCTTCCTTATGCCAGATTGAGTAAGGTTTTCTATCATTCAACCCCAAAAGTCCTGGCTGATACAAAGAGACTGAGGGTCTTACACCTTTTGAAATACTTGAATTTCTAACCAAGTTCCTCTCCTTCAAAAGAAACTAGTCAAAGAACGAAATAACACAACTCATTTAAAAAGCAACACATAAAATATATACTGAGAAGATAAATAAAAAACATGAGGGATCAAAGTTCTCTCTGCACTGGGCTGCAGGGCCAAGAGTGCTAATTGCCTACTTTAGTTTCTGTTCTGCCCTCTCCTTCTGTAATAAGATCCCAACATTTAGCTGAGCAAGTTGCTGCACAGCTAAAAGACCATGTATCCTGGCATTCCTTGCAGCTAGATGTGGTCATATGAATAAGTTCTGGCCAATGAAATTAAGTAGACCTGTTACGCAAGACTTTTAGGGAATCTACTTCCCTCCTGCCATTTTGCTGCCTGGAAAACAGATGTGATGACCTGAGCTCTGGCGGCTACCTTGGGTCAGAAAAGGTTACCCTCTTGGGCAAAGCAGTGAGTAAAATTGAGTCTCGATCCCTGCTGACTCTATGGATCTACTTTCTCCCAGCCATGGTCTCTTGGATTTCTTCTACCAAAGAGGGGTCTCTCTTGTCTAAGTCACTATTTTTCAGGTCTCAGTTATGCTCCGTCAAATCTAATCCTAATGGGTACAGCTCACCAAAAACAGAGCAGCAGGAAACATCACCCTCAGTACAACTAGCAGTAGGTGTCTGGTTGCCAAGGAGACCACTCCCAACACATGCAGATTCCAAAGTACAAACCCACTCAAATGAGAAAGGCCTGATGCAAGCCTAAGAGACCCCCTCTTATTTCTGGTAAAAATCCCCCTCAGCACAGAAGGCTGGACAACGATGCAAAATCTTTAACAATCACCCAGAAGCAGGCGGTGGCCACAGGCCCCGTCTCTGTTGTAGGCTGAAACAACTTTGACTACTTTCAAAATCTAAGGACCACCAAGCCCTCTGGGTTCTCCAGCAGGGCCTAACTTTTTAACAACCACCTCCCATCTCCTCTGCCTCTGCCCAAAGCCAAAACATCATTACTGCCTTTCAGTTAAATGTGCCTCCAACCTGCCCCCAGTGCCTCCAACCTGCCTCTCTCTGCCAGTCTTCCCAGCATACTCCCTATGGCTGAGCTACCTGCTGCCGACAGAATGCATGTCCTAAAAGCACAGCTCTGCTCCTGTCCCCTTCTCAAAAACCTCTAGGGGCTCCCCATCTATCTAGAGAACAAAGCATAAACTCCTTTCCACGGGACCCCAAGCTACCCCTCCAGCATCACCTCCCAACCAAACCAACTACCACGCCTCTAACAGTCGTGTGTTTTCCACTCATGTGCTTCCAATTTGCTGTTCCTCTGCCTAGAACTCACTTCCTTCCCTTGCCCCTCCCTTTCCCCACCTGTCAAAACTCAACCTATCCTTCCTACCTGAGCTCATCCATGAAGAAGTCCTCTCTAATCCCCCAACTAGAAGTAACTTCCCTGGCCCTAGCTCCCAGCACCTTTTTTTTTGTTTTTTTGGTTTTTTTTGTAGACACAAGGTCTCCCTATGTTGCCCAGGCTGGTCTTGAACACCTGAGCTCAAGCAATCTTCCACCTCAGCCTCCCAAATTGCTGGGCTTATAGGCGTGAGCCACGGCGCCTGGCCTAACTTTTTAACAACCACCTGCTTGCAAGTGAACATGACCTCTCCCCAGCAGGTCTGAGTCCCTTACAGGAAGGGATAATACAAGAGTGGACTCTCAAAAAAAACTGGAATTATCTTCTGGAGGCTAGGTCCCTTGTAGTACAGGCTTCCCCCGCTAGGAAACTGTTCCAGGAACCCACTGGCATCAGTGCCCCCGCTGGTGGTGTTGTGGGAGGCTGCATACCACTTCTGAGAATTTCGTGTTTTGGAGATTCTTTCAAGGCATTTGCCCATTTTATGATGGGTGTTTTACCAGTGCACCTGCCCACACTGCACTGAGCGTTCAGCAGTTTTTGACTAAAAGTGGCATGACCCCCGTGCCTCACCCTCCCTATTCACCCGATCTTGCCCCAGGTGACTTTTTTTTGTTTCCCCAGTTGAAAAAAGCCCTCAAAGGGAAACATTTTGCCAATGTGGAAGAGGCGAAACAAAAAACAGCAGAGGCACTAAAAAGCATCAAAATTGAGAAGTTCTGTGCAGTGGGTGGAAAAAGCGTCTCCATAGGTGTACCGCGATCAAACAAAGAGTACTTTGAAGGTGACTGAAGTTCAAACATAGAAGCATAAACACACAATTTTTTATAAATAAATTCCAGGTCTTTGGGGGGGTCCCCTCTCATATCTTGCTTCTTTGTATACTCTCCCACAATGCCTTGCACATAGTAAGTGCTCACTAAATGGTTGATAGATTGGCCTGAAGACAATTCTCTCCTTGCTCTCACATTCTGAGCAGCTGTTCTCCAAGAAAGAAAACAAACGGCTATTCTGCAAACAGAACACGCTTGGGTCATCTCTAAAATTATACAGGCCCTTGAAAAAGCTTTGATTATAGCTCTTCTCCTCTCTTGAGAGCAAGCCACCGCTAAAAAGCAATCATATGCAATCCAACAGCAGCTTTCTCACAAAGCTCTTGTATTAATTAATACGTGTATAGATTTGGCCTTGACATGCAAGGGCTAAAGGAGAAAACTTAACCAATATTAACTTTGATCCCACTCAGAGTAAAAGTATCTTTCCAAAGAATCTGCACTCAATAAATAAATGCTTTTTCATGTGATCAGTACTAAGATGCCTAAGAAAAATGATGTCAGCTACTCCCTATTATTTAAATTGCAGCAGAAGACACTTAGATCAGATAAATTTCTAACAAGCTAGCTAAACACTCAATTAGGTTACCCGAAAAAAGCGTAAAGTCTCGCTTCACAAGAGTATTTGGGAACAATCACACTCCTACCATCTGTCTGGATTCAGTGAAGCATTGTCCTGTCTGATGGCAGAGGGTTGCCTAAGATGACTCCCCAAGTCCCTGCCAGTCCTGAGATTTTCCAGACACAGCATATGATCCACAAGAACTGTGCATCGAGGGAGAATTCAAACTTCAGCTCAAGCTTTCCAAGCAGTGAAGATCCTGTCCTTCGTCCTTCTTTGATAAGAGCCAAGAAGCCCAGCGGACAAGCCTGAGTTCCCAGCTGGTGGCCAACCAATCTGGCATGACCAACTTCAAAATGAACCTGAGAATACAACTGCCCCTACCCCAGGCTGGTATCAAGATCCACCAGTCTTGGGAGCCAAGACAAATGTCAAGTACACAGTAGATTGCCCCAGGAGGCTGCCACAGACAGGGCTGCAGTTGGAGACCAAAGGTGGCAGCTTCTCCCACCCAAGTTCCAAGGCCCCGTTCACTATGTCCAGTGTTCTCCTGACCATGATCCCAACCCTAAGTATTTACTCAGCTAGAATCTTAGCCTCACAGCTACACAGAGCCTTTGAAGGGAGGTTGCTTTTACCAAACACCAGCTCACCCTTCATTAAATCATGACCCAGATTAGAATAGGGGTTCTCAGCCTTGGCTGCACATTGCAATCACTTGGGGCACTCTAAAACCTAAAACCCCCATCGCCCCCTGCCCTCAGAGATTCCGATGTAGTCAGTCCGGGGACTACCCAGGGCATTGGGGTTTTTTTAAAGCTCTCCACGTGATTCTAACATGCAGTCAGGGTGGAAAACCACTGAACAGAATGAAGAGAACTTCCCCGAGGCCAGGAAGTTCGTTGGAACTGACCGCAGATGCTGCTAGACCACGGGTGCTGGTGACAGTTGCAAATGTGAGCACTGCCTGAGCTGGGAAACCTAGTCTTCTTCCACGATCTCCAGTTGCACACTTTTGCCCTTGGCCTTCTGTCTTGAAACACTGTCATATGTGACAAGGAGCACTGAGCAGAAGGGCCCACACAGTTCATCATGCTTCGCTGCAGAGCCAGCCATGACGATTATCCAAAGGCCTAGCCCAGCCAAGGGGGAGCTCTAGCATCAGTCTCCTAAGTGGAGACCAGGCCCTTCTCGGGAAGGTCTACCACAAAGCCAGGTGTCCCCCAGGAAATCGCCTATCTGGGAACACCAGACATTCCAGGGAGCTCTTCTCCAACATAGAGCTGTGGTCCTGATGGTTCTTGCTTGGTCCATTCACAGCCACCAGGCTTCAGAAAACCCTGCCATGAGCACTGTATTGGGAGCCAGCAAACTCTTTCTGTAAAGTGCCAGAGAGTAAATATTTTAGGCTTTGCGGGCCATATAGTTTTGTTGCAGATATTCAACTCTGCTGTTGCAGTGAGAAAGCAGCCACATACGGTATGTCCACAAAGGGGCAGGGTTGTGTTACAATAAATCTTTATTTACAAAAACAGGCAGTGGGCCAGATTAAGACCCAGTGTGGTCTGCCCACTTCCCCGCTAGATCACAACTTCCTTACTGACAGAGGCCAACTCCTACCATTTCTTCAAACCCCCAGCACTCAGCACAGTGACTGGAACAGAGCAGGTTCTCAATAAGTGCAGAAAGAAAGAAAAGAAGGAGGAAAAGAAGGAAGGAGGGAAGGAGAGAGGGAAGGAGGGAATTTAAATAAATACCTATTAAACTTCTACCTGTCCCTACAGAGAAACATACGCGTTACTTCAGAGCACTCATATCTGACTGTGTAAATGGGATCCCTAGGCCCAATCAAAGCTTGTGCCCACCACTCACATAAATTCTCACAGTCTTCTTCATGGAAACAGGGAAAGGATGCTGTCAAACAAAGAGGAAGCTATTAGCCCCAAGGAGAACGCTCCAGCCTCTCCATGCAGTAGGC
Source organism: Tarsius wallacei (assembly GCA_963574415.1). NCBI lineage: Eukaryota > Metazoa > Chordata > Mammalia > Primates > Tarsiidae > Tarsius > Tarsius wallacei. The sequence goes on from CAUYQG010209753.1 coordinate 23,394, forward strand.
CCAGGCCGCAATAAGAAGTCAGAGGGAGGAGCAGGAGGCAGCCCTTTCCAGACCATGAGAATGGGGGCAGAGGCGTCAGGCACTCACTCGTGCAGCCTAAGAGGGAAGGAGGAGAGGAGAGAGAAGCAGGAAAGGGAGGCAACTGGCGGGGGCAGGGGGGTCTGGGCAGGTCAGGGCCACACCAGCCCAGATGCTCAACGGGGCATCCGCATTCTCGTGGGCTCTTCTGCCAAGATGATGCTGTTGCTTCCCATCACTGTATGGAGAAGGTCGTATATATCACTCCCTCCCCCACACCGTTTATAATGACACTGTAAATCTGAAAATGAAATTGGAAAGAAAAAAATACAATAATAACAGTGTGTCTCCTTCCTGGGTGTTTTTCTTCCCTTTCTCCCTCCTTCCTCGCCTTGCCGCCCCCTCTTCTTGCAGCAAGACTTGGCTTCTTTGCCAGCATGGAAGCCGGAGTCAGGAAGCAGTGGGAAGGGGGTTCCTCATCTTGCTGGCACACGTTGCACAGGATGAAGGGCCAGGCAGGGGCCAGAGCTGTCATCACAGCGCCCTTGAGCCCACAAAACTGCTGGGGTTTGGAGGCCAGCGGGGCCAGATCAAAAGTCTGGCCTCCCAAAACATACTCAGGGTCTCCCGGTCACGCCTTCATCCATGTGCCAGGCGAATGTTTGGGAACATTCACCCTACCTGAAACAGCGGTTTTCTCATTGGAAACTGACCATTTGAGGTGGTTAAAAATAAAGTCCCAACTGCCTCATCAGATAAACTCTCGGGGCACAACCCCTCCCTGCACCCCAGTTATGACAGCCTGAAGAGCCATGTCTTGCATCGCCATGCAGGAAACAACACGGCAGATGGGGCAGGTACCTGTAACAACAGCGCCATGGGCCCTGGAACTGGGCTGTGAAAAATGGCTAAAGAGGGACCCTCCCCCATGTCCTCTTCATGTAGCAGGCTACACTTGGCAGGTCAAATGGGACCTCCGGGGAGGCAGCTGAAAGTCCTACCAAGTCAGCCCATTTACACTGCCTCGCTTCTTTGCTGAGTGCCCACTTAAAGGGTAGCTGTCACCCTAAGATAGACAAATGTCACCACCCTGGTCATTGCAACCCAGTGCAAAGCAAGGAAACCTGCAGAGAGTAGAACCTAGAGCCAAGTGTGGTGGTGTGCCTGTAGTCCCAGCTACTCGAGAGGCTGAGGCAGGAGGATCGCCTGAGCCCAGGAATTCAAGGCTCCAACTATGATCATGCCACTGTACTCCAGTCTGAGCCACAGAGCAAAACCTTGTCTCAAAAATTAAAAAGGCGGCAGAACCTAGGCGTCCCTGGGGTTCCCCAGCTCCTCAAATCCTTAAAAAGTAGTTTGAGAGAGGCACTCCGAACTGAATGACTGCCCGAAACTTCCAAGGTCATCCATCCAGCCTGAGTGAGGACAGGGATGGGAGCTGGTCTAGGTCCAAGAACCCTCCAGCTGTCTCCCTCAGCTGTGGCAGGGTGTCATCCCAGGAAGGTCATCCCAGGGAATTTAGCTTCTCCCTAGCCTCGTAAAGACAAAAATCATGGCTCAGAGTGACAGACAGTGATGATCTTTGCAGAAGCCTCATCAGAGCCGTGAGCTTTCTCCTTCCACATGGTCTCATGGTGCTTCGGCTGTGGCCTAGCCCATTTCAGTGTGGTCCAAGAGCCCTCACATTCCAATTCCAAGGAAAACCTCCAGGAAGACATATCTGGCGTCCCTATCTCTCAGGCAATAAGAAAGAAAAAGGTAGCAGCAATTATTATCAATCCAGAATCTGTAGAGCCAAGAGTATAAAAGTTAGGATTTCTAAAGATCCAATTCAGTGGCTGCTCCCTGGCCTGGACTTTCCTTCTCATTTTAACTCCAGAATAAACCTTTTCAGTGGCACTAGCTGAAATCTTCTCCCTGACTTCATGCTATAATTTCAGTCTATTTCTTTCCCTCCAGCTCTCTACGGAAATGGAGATCAGCTGGTCACCATCATTCCTCCAGACTTAGAGCCCATCATTGGAGAGCATCGTTAACTTCCAACAGTGAGCCAGTTATTTGGAAAAAACATTATTCACCACTTGCTGTACAAAAGCAGACTTGCCAAAACCTCCTTAATAAAATCATGTCTTTCATAAGAACCCAGCTCCCTATGGGATAAAATAATAGATATTAAATTGCCTTTTCATGCCTAGAAGTCAGCTTCTCAATTGGTAGGCTGTCTCTCTCTTCTTCAGTTTCATGGTCCTATTTATTCCACGCAAGTGCTCCTTCCTTGAGACAGAATACGCATTGATGTAGAAATTACAGGCTGGTTCAAGACTCACCAAAGAGACACACCAGATCCACAGCAAAGAAAATTAAAATAGTAATCCTCCGTGTTTCAGCCACTCCAAATTTACCCAGACATCTTTTGGGCAATGGCTTCTCTCTCACTCCCATGAAAAGATATTCAATTACATGTTTAATTTTGCCATTGACTCATATCCCTAAGTAGGTGAACGAAACTCTAACCGAAACACTTCACAAGTGTCTTACAGCGAAAGGTATATGCGAACCTGTGCGACAACGCACCCCTTTAAACATGCAGAACCAATGAGCTCTTAATCCAGTCCAATGACCTCATTTCTCAGCAGAGTCAACTGCGGTCCAGGAAGATCGAGGAGCTGGCCCAAGGTCACTTCACTGAATACTGGCAGCCTTGACCTCTCCTCTGGGTGTGGTCCTAGCTCTGCCACTATCTAGCAATTTTGTATTCTGAATAAGTCATTTACTCTCCCTGGACTTGCTTCTTGTCTATAAACAGAAGCAGCCGGATCAGACATCAACTAGAGAGCTCTACAGACTGTGGGTTCAAATTCTGGCTCTGCTCGCCATGTGATGCAGAGCAGTTTATTTAAACTCATCGTTCCTGTAAAATGGGAGTGAATAACAGTACCTGTGTATATCTCACAGAGTTGTTATTATCTAGTCAAGACTCAGTAAATATTAGGTATTATCATCACCTAAAGTCTTTTCCTCTAGGATTCTCGTAGGGAATAATGACTATTCTTTTTTTAAAAATGGTGACAGTTCTCCTTATTAAGTTTATGCCTCAGGCAAAAAAAAGTCAAGGTCAAAAGACACAGGTACTAAGGAGAGAAAAACAATGATTATAGAGACTTGAAGAGTGATTTAAGAAGTAAGGAAAAAAATAGGCCAACTCAGGCCAGGCGTGGTGGCTCATACCTATAATCCCAGAACTTTGGGAGGCCGAGGTAAGAGGATTACTTGAGCCCAGGAGTTCAAGACTAGCCTGGGCAACATAGTGAACCCTTGTCTCTATATTAAAAAAAAAAAATCAAAAAAATTAGCCAGGTATGGTGGCACACACCTGTAGTCTCAACTACTCAGAAGGCTGAGGTGGAAGGATCACTTGAGTCCAGCAGGTCGAGGCTGCAGTGAGCCAGAACCACGCCACGGCCCCCCAGCCTGGGTGAAAGAGTGAGACCCTGTCTCAAAAAAAAAAAAGGCAAATAATTCCAAGAGGAGTGATTTAAAGACCGATTAACACTTCCTGGGCTCTGCTAATGAGAAAAAACAACCTGTGAAATAGATTGCCAAGCATATTTAAAACACACACATCCTCTGTCCCAGAAATCTTATAGAAACACCTGTTTTGGTAAGCAATTATATTCTGCATAAACATGTCACCGCAGCATATTAGAGACACATTGCAATGTGCATACAACATACGGTGTACATAAATGCATACACGCCTGACTATAAAATCGTGTTACAAGTTCTGCGTAGACATCTGTGTAAGGTGCAATGGGATCCCAGTCAACCAACTCATAGCCAGTTTTGTCTTTTTCAAGGTATTTTTTCAAACCATCTCAGAGCTGAGCAAAGCCTTTAGAATACCGCACACTTGGCTGACCTGACACTTTGCGTGTGCATCATAAAATTCCTCCAAGGACACACTCAGGGTTGACAGCAGTGACCTATGAGAAGCAAGGAGGAAACGCAAGGGGGCTTCCTTCTGTTTCTTAACTTTACGTCTAAGCTCATCTACATTTCTCTCTGAAGAGAACAAGATGCTCTAGCACAGGGTTTCAGCCTTGGTACTACCAACCCTTAGGGCCGGAGAATACTCTGATTGTGAGGCACCCTGCTCTGGGCATTGAAGGCTGTTTTGCAGCATGCCTGGCCTCTACCCAGTAGATACCAGTGTGACAACCAAACGTGCCAAATGTTACCTGGCGGGCAATGCCGCTCCCAGTTGAGAACCACTGCCCAGACAATAAGCTGTTTATATTAAATGTAATGTATTCCGTGGTAAGAACAAGCAATGATGACTGCTCAGGTCACCTGGGCCACATCACCTTTCCCCAGGTTGGAGAAGCTTGTATGAGAACCCCCTTCTAGTCATCAGACTGGTTGAAATTCCCTGGATTTGAGTCCCAGATGTCTCCCACATCCCATTCTGACATTTCTTTAAGTGGGCATCCGCCAGGAGCTCCTTCGAGCAACTAGTTCAGGTTCAATGGCAATTTTGGAAAAGTAAATTTTTTGTGTTTTTTGTTTGTTTGTTTGTTTGTTTGAGTTGGTGTCTCACTCTGTCACCCAGGCTGGAGTGCAATGGCACACTCACAGCTACCCCAGCGTCGACCTGCTGGGCTCCAGCGATCCTTCCACCTCAGCCTTTCAAGTAGCCGGAACTACAGACACATGCTACCACACCAGGCTAATTTTTTTTTTTTTAATTATAGAGACAAGGTCTCGCCTAGTTGCCTGGGCTGGTCTCAAAGCCGCAGGTTCAGGCAATCCACTGGCCTCAGCCTCCCCAAGTGCTGGGATTACAGGCTGACCCACCAAGCCCGGCCCAGTAAATAATTTTTTTTTTTACTGATAAATACATAACTTTCACAATCTCTTTTTTCTACTGACTACTTTAAAAATCAGAAGTAAATTTATTTTAGATCCTCGTATGTGTTCATACATGGTCTTAGAATCGTATGATTTTTTTCTTAAGGAAATTACATCTTAAATTGTCATGTTTTAATGATCCAAAAGTCATTCTTACATGTCCTGAAGACTTATTACTCTATCTGGTGTTTGTTGTTCACTTGTTTCTTTTCTTGTTTTATTTTGGTTTTTGTCTTTTGCTATGTGAATTTTTTTTTTTTTTTGAGTTGGAGTCTCACTCCGTCACCCAGACTGGAGTGCAGTGGCCTCTCCCGGCCACCGCAGCCTTGACCTGCTGGGCTCCGGCGATCCTTCCACCTCAGCCTTCCAAGTAGCTGGAACTACAGGCGTGTGCTACCACGCCCGGCTCATTTTTTGATTTATTGTAGAGATGAGGTCTCACCAAGTTGCCCGGGCGGGTCTCGAATCCGCGGGCTCAGGCAATCCACTCACCTCAGCGTCCCAAGGCACGGGATTACAGGCTGAGCCACCGAGCCCAGCGTTATGTGAATTTTTTAACCTAAAAGAGTAACTAGAACAAAATGCCCAAAATGCCTGGTCAAGAGCTGTAAAACAGCACAGAAGAGAGTTCTTCAAACTTTGTATCTGTGTACCCCCATAAGAATTTTGAGAAATTAGGCACCCCCTGACTCATTTTTAAGTTGATATTTAAAATGTTTTTGTCTTCAGTTTAAATAGGTGCAAGAGATGTAATTTCTGGCAGATAGACAGACAGACAGGCAGGCAGGCAGACAGATAGATTTTTTTTAAATTGCTTCAGGCTAGGCACGGTGGCTCACACCTGTAATCCCAGCACTTTGGGAGGCTGAAGCGGGAGACTCCTTGAGCTCAGGAGTTGAGATCAGCCTAGGCAACATAGCAAGTCCCCATCCCTACAAAAAATTATCCAGGCATTGTGTAGCGCCTGCCTATAGTCCTAGCTATACTCAGGAGACTGAGGCAGAAGCATCACTTAAGCCCAGGAAGTCAAGGCTGCAGTGGGCCATGAGTGTGCTACTGCACTCCAGCCTGGGCAACAGAGTGAGACTCCAACTCAAAAACAAACAAACAAAAAAACTGCTTCATCAGTCTTTTAAGTGAACCAAGTAGGATCTAAACAGCATTGGGACTTCATTCCCAACATTATCCACTTAAAAATATATATACAAATCTATGTGTCTCTGCTTTATGCATTTTTCTGTTCACGTGTTATATTCTACACACACACACCCCAAATGCACCATGAACAATTCTTTTTCTAAAGTCAAAAAATTTGCATTTTCTTTTCTCCTTGTCTGGTATTTCCGTTCCATTTCTCCACAGAATTTTATCCCAAAGCAATGTATATTTTATGTTAGAAAATCTATTATTGATTTCTTGATCACACTTCCTGACAATATAAATATCTACATGCATTTCATTTTTAAAAATTTCCTGGGAGCCTAGGGCTGTAAGTGCTTAAATAACAATTTCTTGCAATGAGTAATGATAACTATTAGAGACAGGAAAGAGAGTCATAACAACAAATATACCACTTTACAATTATTTAACATAAAAAAGTAAAATATTCTTAGAAATGCATACGTTAGTGGATGGGGCGTTATTCCTTTTTTTCAATTCCTTAATATATCTATGGATAATTATTAAGTAGTAACTGCTAGAATAAGACAGGGTTACGCATCAATTTTATTTCTGTTTTTCTTTGGTTTTTGCTTTTTGGGTTTTTTTTAACATAAACAGAGAAATGTGTTCATGTAAATGAGACAACGGAAAAAAATGTTGTGTTATAATCTTGTCATTCTGTTCTTTGTACTCTTTTCAAGTTACAAACCCAAAATCCCAAGGTGGTCCATCATGGAAAATTACTTTCAAGGACCTGTCCGAGGACAATCCAATTAGCTCCATCGCCAAAGAACAGCACAGCATCTAAACTGCTAAAGGACTTGTGGGCAGTGATTAGTGACGAGGGCCCTTCACTTTCTCCACAGAAGCACCAACATTCCAAGGGGCCGTCTGTGTCCGCCTGGAGATTCTGCCACCCAAGACTAGGTAGCAAGGCAAGAGCGTTTCTTTCTTATCTGAAGTGGGGAAGGAAGCAGGGCGAAGGAAGGCATCAATGGAGAAATGGCTTCCAGGGAATTCTCAGGCAGAGCAGCTTTAGGGAAGAGACCATATGGAAGCTGAGGACCCGGAACTGAATTTTGTCAACACTCTCTGTGCACCCACGTGCCGCTCCCAAAGCCTCCACGTGATCTCGAAGGAACAAGGCCCCAGTCTGACAGCTACTGACTCAGGTGGCCTCAGGGAGGGCCCATTCCCAGTTTTTTGAAATTACAAAACTATAAAAACAGGGAAAAGGAACCAAAGCTTGATGAACCAAAAGGGAAACCCACACAGTATCTGCCTTGTGACACAGTTGATAACATATTCGAGACTAGGAAGCGACATCTGAACTCATCAAGACTCTAGGTTTAACTCTCCACCTAGCGGAAATACAGGGGACTGAGGAACAAGTTATGCAGCACCACAAGGAAGCCATCAGCCAAATTCAGAATGTGGAACACTCTAGAGACAACTGACGCCGACTCTCCAACAAATTACTGGTGCAGGAAAAAATACTGGACTGCTATTAAAGAATAAAAGAGACCTAAAAGACATAACGAACAAATTCAATGTAAAAATCTTGTTTGGACCCCAATTCTAACGAAACAATCTTAGAAGACGAACCAAGTAGGATCTAAACAGCATTGCTTAGAAAAGATGAGGGAAATTTGAATATGGATTGGGTTCTAGATCATAAAAAGGAATTACTGTTAATATTGTTAGGTATGATCATGGCATGGTGATTTTTTTTTAAAGTCATTCAGTTAGAGATATGTATTGAATTCACAGGCAAAACTACATGATATCTAGGATTTGCTTTTTAAAAATCTTAGCTAGTACGTCGAGAGAAGATATGCAAAATAAGATCAGCAAAATGCCAATAATGATTGAAGTCGGGTGATGAGTACCTAGGATGCATCACAGGAGTCTCTCCACTTTTTCTGACATGTTTTAAAAGGTCTTTTAAGGGGAAAGAGGAAGAAAGTGTATTTAATTGATGCCAACTATGTATGAGACTAGGCCTGTACTGAGCCCTTCCTGAATATTATCTTATTTTGCAAGTCCTGAGGCAGCTGTCCCATAAGCCTCCTTTCCTGTCTAAAGAGAAACAGAGGCATCTGGCAAGCTGGATGATAAATATGGCAGGTGAGAAGAGGCAACAGTTAGCACTCGGGGAACACAGAGATGCATGTAGATCAAAGGGGAAAGACTGGAGATAGCCCTTGGCAGACAAATGTCAGAATCAACACTGTCTCCATTTGCTTTTCTCCTGCTACGTGTTACTTACCCCTGCAGCAAAGCCAAGGCTTCCATCTAAGATCCGCCTCTGAAAATGAAAACAAGATGTTTCAGTTCCTAAGGAACAATACAATGCTGTATCCTAGCACGAGAGGAAACCTTAAGGCCCAAGATAGCCACACAAATAAGGACCAGCCCATTCCCGAGCTCCTGAGTTTATACAGCGGGCCAAGAATCAGGGGAAGAATTTTTTTTAACTTTCCATCCACCACGTAGCCAATCAAAAGTGTTCTTTCAAGAGGTGTGTGTGTGGCTTGTATTGGCCTGTGTGTTGTCTCTTACTCAGCACTCTCTATGAATTACAACTATAAACCTTGAGTCAGCAACTGGTCTAAAAGATGGAATTACCAAGTGTTGATGAGGAGCAAATGGAATGATAAAACCTTCACATGGGCAGGTTTGATCACTGGCACCCCACTTTTTAAAACTATTTGGCAGCACCAAGGAGAAACACACTACGGACGCCACCCCTGAATCATTCCATAACAGAAATGTACACTTGGATTCACCAAATGCATGTACAAAAACATTCAAAGCAGCACTATTTGTGAAAGCCAAATGCTCACCAACAGTAGAATGAAAACATCAATTTTATATTCATAGGCCAGGCGTGGTGGCTCAGCCTCTCAACCCAGCACTTTGGGAGGCCAAGGCAAGTGGATTGTCTGAGCCCACGGGGTTCGAGATCAGCCCGGGCAACTTGGCAAGACCTCGTCTCTACAATACATCAAAAATTAGCCAGGCATGGTAGTGTACACCTGTAGTTCCAGCTACTTGGAAGACTGAGATGGAAGGATTGCTGGAGCCCAGCAGGCCGACACTGGGGTGGCCATGAGCGTGCCACTGCACTCCAGCCTGGGAGATGGAGTGAGACTCCGACTCAAAAAGAAAAAAGATATATTCATACAGCAGAATACCATATGGCAGTGAGAACACATATAAACACTAGACACACACACACGTGTGCGTGTATGTGTGTGTGTGTGTGTGTGTAGATTCTCTCTCACACATACACACACACAGGGCCATTAAAGAAACTGGAAAATAAATCAGGAGAGACCAGCCAGACACAGAACAGTGCATTCTCTATATTATTACTCCATCTAAATAAAGCACTGACCCAGGGAAAACGATCCCTGCTGTTAGAAGTCAGGAGTGGGCATACCCTTGGAATGGTGGTCGAGAGTTGGGGTAGTGATCGGACGGGAGCCTGAGGGGGATGTCAGAGGCTGCTACTGCTCTGTTTCTTGATCCAGGCACTAGTTTCACGTGCATTTATGAAAAAGTATCAAGCTGTATATTTATTAAATGTGCACTGTTCCATATGTATCTTATATTTCAATAAAAAGATTTTTTGGTGTCTACCAAGAAATGAATGGATAAATAAAATGTAGGTACATACAATGAAGTAGTCTCCAGCCTTCAAAAGAAATTCTCACACACGCTACAACATGAATGAGCCCTGAGGACATTATTCAAAGTGAAAGAGGCCATCTATCCACAGAACTCTTTCATCATACAAAACTGAAACTCCATACCCGTTTGACAATGACTCCTCATTCCTCCCCTCCCCCAGCCCCTGGCAACCACCATTCTACTTCCTGTCTCTATGAACTTGGCTCCTCTAGGTATCATGTATACCTAGATTCCAGGTAACCCGTGACTCCAGATTGGGTGTTTCGAGTTCCAATCACCAATTCATCAGCTCCAAACCTCCCCCTGAGGAGGAGAGAGGGCAGTGTCGCACTGGAGGCAGGGTCTTATCGCTGAGATCAAGACCTGCTTGCGGGTCTCCGATGCAAGAGTGCCTGGCTCACCAACTTCCGAGGCATGCTTTCTTTCCCAGGCCCATCTCACAAGTGTGTCGAAATAGATCCTAAGTCGCTCACTCATGTGCCACTCCTACAAGTGTTGTGACTGCTGTGATGAACAATGCAGGGACTGTGCATTCATCAAAACAGCCACGATGGCTCAAGGCCTGTGGACCGAGGGAATTCTGGGATGCAGAAGAGTGGCATCCAGGCATATGCGGTGGGTGTGGATTGCACAGGGGCAGGGTGGGGAGGGTGTGTGGGCGTGTGTGCAGGTGTGGGGGTGGGGTGTGTGTGGAGTGAATCGGAGGCGTGTTGGGATGGGGGAACGGCCTACGGGGGGAGGGAGAGGGGGGCATAGGGGTACAGAGCGCACGGAGGGGCAGGAGAGTGAGTGAGGGCGCTGGGGGTACGAGCAGGATACGTGGAGGATGCGGAGGCTGGGGGAAAGGCACGGGGGTCTGCAAGGGCCAGGGAGGCGGGTCTGTCTGTACTTATCCCAAGCTGGGGATGAAACGCCCTGGAAATGGAGTAAAGGGGAAAGGGAACAGATATCCCTCCTTCCACAGGGAAGGACAGCTATACCCGAAACCTAATGTTCTTCTTTGGTCATACACAGTACCGGGCCTGAAAGAAACTAGGCGGAAAGTAAAAGTCAGGCGGCAGGCTAAAGGAGGCTCAGTAACCAGGTTTCTCACTTTCGACTCCCTCCTAGCCGGACTGTCAAGAGTCAGGAGGGAGAAGACCACGTAAGAGGTATCTGCAGCAAGCAGACATCTGTTCTTCCGACCCTGCAGGGTGAAGGTGAGAGAAGACAGTGTACTAGCCCACCATCCTCCACTGGGAGGTCCAACCAGGCCAGCAAGGAGTCTGCAAGCCTACTCTATGGGTGCGACGGTTTCAGAGCTTGCCAAGACCGTCCCCGCAAACTCCCAGAAGCAATGCAAGGAAACTCACCTGTCCACTAGAGAATACGAACACAAGTGCTGCCCCCGCGGCCGTCATCCCCCAGGTGAAGAAGGTCCCCAGCAAGGCCTGGAACACGGAGCTGTGGCCTTGGAGCATGCTGGATGCAACTGTGGGCAGAGGAGCAAGAGGGTCAGCTCTGGGGGTCCCTTTCAGGGACAGGCGCGTGTTCCGATGTGTCCTAACACCCCGTGCCTGAGCTGGCCCGTCTCTGGGCTGGTGGCGTGCCCCTTCCGCCATCCCAGCGTTCCTCAGCTACCCAACACACAGGCTGGGATTCTCCTTCCCAGTCCCCCCAGGTATTAGAAATCGTCTAACTCTGGATGGAGACACAGGGGGCCCACAAGAGGTTACAACACTAAAAGTGGTTTCAAAAAGAAGCAGCACAAGGAATGTGGATTACATAGCCTGGAGGAAGGGGGCACAGGAGGTCTGATGTGGTCTTCCCGACACAACCAGCCTCTTCTACCATCTCTTGCCCAACCTCTGCTCTCGGCCTCCTCCGAATACAGGCAACTAGCTCAGATGCTCTTAAAGCACTCCCATCTAATTCTCCATCACATCTGCAATAGCTCCCCTGACCTGCCAAAAAGCAAACTCCAGCCGGGCTCAGTGGCTCAGCCTGTAATCCCGCGCTTTGGGAGGCTGAGGTGAGTGGATTGCCTGAGCCCGCAGGTTCGAGACCCACCCGGGTAACTTGGCGAGACCTCATCTCTACAATAAATCAAAAAATCAGCTGGGCATAGTAGCGCATGCCTGTAATTCCGGCTACTTGGAAGGTTGAGGCGGAAGGATCGCCGGAGCCCAGTACGGCCACTGCACTCCAGTCTGGGCGAAAGAGTGAGACTCCAACTCAAAAAAAAAAAAAAAAAGCAAACTCCGCCTCCTATCCTGAGCCCCTCCAACTTTCCAAGCCCATGTCTCCCTGACATCCTGTCTGGGCTCAAACGAATGACTTAAGGTGCCTCCAAGAAGCCCCAGAAGGGCCTGGCCCCGAGGCTCTGTGCACGGTGCCCTCCCCTCCATGTCTCCACCTTCATCAGAACCCAGAGCATCCCTGCAGCCCACTGATGCCAACTTCACGACGAAGGCTCTCCTGCCCTCCCCAGCCCCGTCCTTGTGCGCAGTTGTGGTGCTTCCTCTGTGTGACTTTGCCTCCTCGTCTTTTATAGACTTAGTGGCTTGGGGACAGGGATGATGCTTTTTCACAGGTGGCACCCCTGTAACTTAGGGCTTGGTGGCCCCTGAAAAAGAGGTGCTGGACTGAAAAGGGCCAGCTTACCTGGACAGGACAGTCGGCAAGGACAAGGAAACAGACCCATGAATGGAATTTCCCCTGGTCAACCTGGCACCCTGCTGCTGAAGCTGAAATGACGTCACAGCCCATGAAGAAAAGAAAGGGAAGGTCCCTCCTCCAGACTTAAAATTCTAGATCTGAAATGACAGGGAGTCGGACCTCTCCCCGTGGAAAGTTACCAGGTGGAGAAACCCATTTGTGGGCAAGTCCTGCGTGGTACACAAACCCTGAAGCTAGGGCCTCATCTCAAAGGCCTCATTCAGCTCCCCAGCGGCCTGCCAATACCTGCAGGGCTAGACATGACCTGGGCTCAGCCTTGCCAGGCCTCGGTGCTTTGTAAGGAGCCAGCAGCCCTGGGCCTACAGACCAAGAGATGAAGCCTCTATTGGTCCTGGAAGGAGACAATGGCAGAGAGTGGACAGGGCCCTTATGCCAAGAGCCTCAGCAACACAGCCAGGTTCACATCCCAGAAAGCCCAGGAAAGCCCAGATGAGCCCAGGTGAGTCCTGGCTCCACCCTGTGCTGGGAAATCTGAGATAAGTAGCATCTATGGATTCAGACTCTGGTCCTATAGTCAAAACAAAACTCAAATGGTGACGACACAAATTAAGAAAAAAATAATTAAAGAAAAAAACGGCCAGGCTCGGCGGCTCAGCCTGTCATCCCAGCACTTTGGGAGGCCGAGGCGAGTGGATTGCCTAAGCCCGCAGATTCGAGACCAGCCCTTGTCTCTACAATAAATCAAAAACTATCCAGGCGTGGTAGCACACACCTGTAGTTTCAACTACTTGGAAGGCTGAGGCGGAAGGATCACCGGAGCCCAGCAGGTCTCCGCTGGGGGGGCCATGTGTGTGCCACTGAACTCCATCCTGGGCAACAGATTGATAATCCATCTAAAAAAAAAAAAAAAAACCCGCACTTCACCTACATCATCTTGTTAAGTCACCCTAAAAAAGAGTCGTTTGTGTTTGTTTTGAAAACAAGACCTCTAGATGATGACACCAATCATCTATTCCTAGGTGCTGTGGATAAAATTTCAAACAGCATTTTTGAAATGTCACAACCAAAAAGACCTTTCTTCCTGTATTTGAATGTGCCTTTTGACAGCTCCAGAAGAGAGCAAACAACTGACATTTGCCAAGAGGCCAAAGTCAAAGTGGATTTTGCGGCCTGGCGAACAGAAGGAAGCTTGTGGGTGTTCCTGGTGGTTAGTGGGACAGGAAGACACTCCTCTGAGCCCGTCCCCATGTATACCAGAGCCCCCTGAGAAAGAAGAAAAAGAGACACATGGGCAGGTTCAAGGCCACCGTCCTTTCCATCCCAATAAGAGGAACATTTATCCCAGGCAGTGCAAGCCCAATGCCCTGGGAGAGGTTTCTTCTTCTTCTGTTTGCTATTTTAAATCTAAGCTAAAGGGTGGCGTGAGAACCAGCAGTGCTGGTCCTTCTCCGGAGCTAGTTAGAAAAGCAAAATCTCAAGTCCCACCTCGGACAATCTCCAGTTTGAATCTCCGATTTGAATCACAATCTGCATTTTATGGAACTCCGCGGGAGATTCTTATGCACATTAAAGTGTGGAGAGCACTGGTCTAAAACTAGAACAACTTCTACAAGACCGAGTGCTTAGAAAGAGAGTTCCCCTGCCCTACAGGGGACTGGCGAGGCTGGCAGAGCCCCAGAGCACAGAAAGTTTCCTCTAACTGGGAGACCCTTAACACCTTAGGAACATGGAACCTCAGCTGGGCATCTCCAAAGCAGCTTACACAATGGGGCTCAGACGTCCTCAAGTGAGCCAGAAATGAACGCCATCAACCTTGAGTAGTTTAGCAGGAGGGAGGATCATCCTCTGCCGACTCCAATTTTAAACACGCCTGTGCCACACTCTCACACTTGTACACATCGTCCACAGCCCGTGGGGCGTTCCTGGCTGACTGATACAGGAGCGCAGTTGTTCTTTCTTTTCTCCCCCTTGAAACCTGTTGCCCGGCTTCCAAGAGTCAGCTTCAAGAGGCTGGTGAAGTGGCAGAAGTGGAAACAGCCCTTGGGCTGCCTGGGCCTCAGGGGAGCTGCCCTCCAGGAGCGGGGATCCAGCAGAGGGATGCGTGTCCCAGCGCACACGACTGTGGAAAAGCTCTCCAGCGCCTCGCTACTCCAAGTGTGGTCCGCGGACCAGCCGCCCTGGGAACCGGTGAGAAATGCCCACGCTCAGGCCCCACCCGGATCCGCTGCGGGATGGCCAGACTCCCGTCAAGTTCGAGAGGTCCCGCGAGTCCCCAGGGCGAGTGGGAGGGGCCTCCGAGGGGCTGCAACCGTAGCCGCCGCCTCTGCCCCCAGGAATCCCCGACCCCCCCCCACGCCCACCTCGGAGGATGAATGGAGAGGAGTCTGGCCGAGGACCTCAAAAGGAAGGCATGTCATCGGCCTCCAGCTCGCCCCGGGGAGGGACACGGGGGCGCTCCGGGCGCCCCCCCCACCTGCCAAAGCCTCCAGCTCCTCCGCCGACCCCCTCCTCTTTCCAGGGGGACCCCCTTCCCGGCTCAGGCTGCGGCCCCTCCGGGTCCCACGCTGCTGTCCCGACGGCCCCGGGCCTGGGGCCCGCCCCGAGGCCCTGCAGGCGGGAAAAGCCACTCACTGGGGTGCCCTCCGCAGCCCCCCGCGCACGTCCATCGGCCCGCGCCGCGCTGGCTCGCCGGCTCCGCTCGCGCGGCCACTTCCTGCTTCGCCGCGCACACGTGTCCCTCCAGCCTCCGCCCCGCCCGGCCGCGGCGGCAGGTCCCGCCCGAAGAGTCGATTCTCTGGTTCGCAGCCTTCTGCGGGCCCAGGGACGGGGCGGGCGGGCGCGGCGCAGCGCTGAGGCCCGGCCCGGGGCGGCCTGCGAGCCTGGACTTGCGCGGCCCCGGGAAAGCCCACCTCGTAACGGCCCTCTGCGGCTCCTGTGTCCACACCTTTGGCGGCCCGGCTGGGGGCTGGGGGAGATGACACCGCCATCAGCATCTTTCTCCAGGTCGTCGTTCCCATCAGAATCACCCAGAGGGGTCTCAGACACCGAATGCGGCACCCCCGGAGGTTCTGGCTCTGCACATCTGGGTGAGGCTGAACTCTTGCTGTTTTCAACTAGGAGTGTCCTCTTGAGAATCACTGTCCTGGGTCAGGGGTTTTGTTCTCCAAGGGCTCTGTGAAAAGACCCGAGGGTGGAGTGGCTACATTTAGCAACAAAACAAAACAAAACAAAACAAAACGAAGGGAAAACAGGATGCTGGTTAAATTTGAATTTCAGAAAATTCAAGCCTTGTAGTACACAGGCTTCCCCTGCTAGGTAAGTATTCTAGGATCCCATGGGCATCCGTATACCAGCTATCCTTGTTGTGAGAGGCCATGTTTGACTTCAGTGAATTTTTTTTGGAGATTCAACATGCTGGCCCATTTCAATGTGGGTGATTTACCAGCGCACCTGCCCACACCATGCTGAGTGTTCAGCAGTTGTTTTTTTTTACCAAAACAACATGACTTCCCTGCCTTACCCTTGGTATTCACCCAGTCTCACCCCAAGAGACTTGTTGTTGTTTCCTGACATGAAAAAAGTCCTCAAAGGAAAATGTTTTGCCAGTGTGGAAAAGGTGAAACAGTAGACAGCAGAAGCACTAATTGGCATCAAAACTGATGAGTTCAAAAAACTGTTTTGAGCAGTGGAAAAAGCATCTTGACAGGTGTATTGCATCAAATGGAGAGTACTTTGAAGGTAACTGAAATTTAAGCATGTAAGAATAAATCCACAATTTTTTATAAGTAAATCCAGGGGTTTTTTGGGTCCCACCTCGTATATCCCAGGCAATATTTGGGACATACTTATACTAGGCATATTCCTTGCTATCTGAAATTCAAATTTAGCTGGGTGCCCTGTCATTTATTTGGCAACATCCCAGAGGGTGATCTGGGCAACAAAACTGCCATGGGCTCAGTAGCCACAGACCAAAGGGTCCAATAAGAACAGGCCTTGGCCAGGCTCGGTGGCTCAGCCTGTAATCCCAACACTTTGGGAGGTCGAGACGAGTGGATTTCCTGAACCCGCAGGTTCGAGACCAGCCCAGGCAAATTGGTGAGACTTCGTCTCTTCAATAAAATTTTAAAAAATTAGCCGGGCGTGGTAGCATGTGCCTTTAGTTCCGGCTACTTGGAAGGCTGAGGCAGAAGGATTGCCAGAGCCCAGCAGGTCAACGCTGGGGTGGCTGTGAGTGTGCCACTGCACTCCAGCCTGAGTGACAGAGTAAGACTCCAACTCAAAATTTAAAAAAATTTTTTAAAAAAGAACAGGCTTTGTTTGTCCAGCATGTCAGTGGTTCACACTGGTGGTTGCACCATATACTGTGCACTGTGTCAGGAAGGGAAGACTGCCCTCAAAAGGCCCCCAGGCCAGAGAGAGTCAAACTGGCCATCACACTTCAACGCCACAGTGTATAAGAGGCACATAGAGAAAAGTCACCCAGGTGGCAAAGCCCACCAATTCAACCTCCAAGACATGGCAGTTTTCCCTGCATTCTGTCATAGTGGTGAGATGATATGACGTCTTGGATTTGCTTCAAAATACTATGGAAGGAAGAAATGGATGGAGTAGAGATTAAATGAAATTGACCAGGAGTAACCATGATTGAAACTGGGGAATGGGCATACGTTGTAGTTTGTTACATTTTTCTCCTTTTTGTGCATGTTTAAATTTTTCATAATGAACAGGATTTTTTTAAACAGTCAACCAAGTGCCTCTCCTGCCCAATCCTTTCTCTTCCCACTGCTGCTGTGAGGATTTGGTCTCCCATCCTTCAGCTAGGTCATGTCGATCACCTCCTGCCACTCCACCCTGTCTAGTCTGTTCTGTGCACCACTGCCAAGATCACCCTGCCTAAAGCACAGCACGTCACTATCCTGCTCAAAAACTTCCAGTGACTCCCCAGTGCCTTTGGCAAAAAGTTCGTCTCCTCGGCCTAAAACTCGAGATCTTCCCTGGTGTGGTTCTCACTACACTTTCTCAAGTTCGTCTCCCAGTGTCCTCCCTGTACCCTCCAGCCAGCCAGGCTGGATGACTCACTGCCCTCCCACACAGCCTTCCCTCCCTGCCACCTGGTCCTCCCCTTATACAGCTTCCACTTAACTGTCCTTCACTTCCAATTCCCTAAATCTAAGTCCCACCTTCTCGCAGTGCTGGGTTTAGTGCAGTCTCCCCGGCTCTAACCTTGTCTCTGACCTGTTCAACCTCTGAGGTCACACAGAGCTTTGTCTCCTTCTAGCTTACACTATAGGGACTAACTTCACTGTTATATTCAGCACTCAGAGCCAGGATTGTAATCCAGCTTCCCACCGAACCCCCATCCCAGCCAGCACTGCATCTCGTATCAGAGCACGTACGTACTCAGAATATGCTTGTATGCAATGCGTGGACGAGCGATATGCGGAAAGAAGACACGGGGGGCGGGGGGGGGACACACCAACATTGTTGAGTGCCTCACCTGGCCAGACACGGTTCACCATCTTCTTATGTAAAACTCACAGCCTTGGGAGGTACAACGTGTTATCCCCATCTTACAGATAAGGGAATTGAGGCTCAGGAAACCTCTGGGATGACCCCAGGTCAACAGGGCAGTGTGGGAAACCAAACTCCACCGACTCTAGAGACAGTACCAGACATTCAGGGTTCACAGGACAACACCTGGAGCCACTCCGATGGACAAAACTCTCCCTTCCCTTAAACCACCGGTGTCCTCAAGCGAGAGGGCCGACAACTCCCCAAGAGACAAGTCTTTCCATCTCCCATCTTTCCCAATAAATCACCCCCCGTACACACATACACACACACACACACACACACTCACCTTCCCCAAACATACACACTGCCTGTCTTTCACACACTCCCTTACAGTGAGAAATGCTGGAGTACTGACCAGAAGAAAACTAAGTACACTGGCTCTCACCTCCACCCCATCCCCAGTCACCCCTGTCCTCTCCCTCGGGGGCAAACGTGCCCTGCAGTCCCCATACAGCGGGGGAGGGAGGAATGAGATACGCAAGAAAAGGCCAGAGCAGTTGCTTCTAAAAGAGCAGCAGGGTGCGTTTCGGGCAGCGAGGGGTGCTTCCCAAGCCTCAGAGGACCATAAGGCTGATCCCAGCCACCAGCAAAGGACCCACAGGGCAACAGAATCATGGATGGCCCTTTCCAGAGAAATCACCGTTGCTCAATTTGGCTACAGTCCCGCCAGCACCTTTCCCTGGAAGACTGGGTGAAAAGACAACAGGGCCTCAGCTTCCAGGACTCGCCCTGTGGCCCGGGGCCATCAGGACCCTGTCGATCTGGTGGGCTTTCAAGGCTGGCCCCCAAAAGGCCAGGTGAGGATACATCATGGCCAACTGTTGCACAGAAAGGCTAGAGGTAGGCACACAGTGGTCCAGCCAGGAAGTCCCAGATCTCACCTTTGCTCCCCTCTCCTTCACTCCCTTCCCCTCCCTCCCTGTGTCTGTCTGTCTGTCTGTCTGTCTGTCTCTCTCTCTCTCTCACTCTCTCTTTCTTTTAAGAGGTAAGACAGAGCCGGGCTCGGTGGCTCAGCCTGTAATCCCGCGCCTTGGGAGGCTGAGGTGAGTGGATTGCCTGAGCCCGCGGGTTCGAGACCCGCCTGGGCAAGCGAGACCTCATCTCTACAATAAATCAAGAAATTGGCCGGGCGTGGTAGCGCGCGCCTGTAGTTCCAGCTACATGGAAGGCTGAGGCGGAAGGATCGCCAGAGCCCAGCAGGTCGAGGCTGCGGTGGCCGGGAGCGGCCACTGCACTCCAGTCTGGGCGACGGAGTGAGACTCCAACTCAAAAAAAAAAAAAAAGAGGTAAGACAGCAATTGAGTGCCAGCTTCAGAATCTGACCACACAGGAGAAATCCCTTGGCATGTGGGTGTCCTCGAGCAAATTTCCCAACCCCTCTCCCCCTCGGTCTCCCTATCCTGAGTCTGGGAATAAGACAGTGCTCTCTCCAGGTTCCAGTGACCCCCAACACCCTGCCTGGCACCCATCCTGGCACCCTGAGTGATCATTATCCATGTACCCCCTCCCTCCTTCGTTTTTTCCATCCATTCATTGACTCAACAGATCGTTTTAGCTGCCATGCCTTCGGCATCCGTCCCATGCCAGGCACTCTGATGGCCCCCTGGTATAGGGAGACCAGCTAAACAGACAGCTCTGCCTTGTCTGCCCTCTCCTGCCTGCCAGTGCTTCCCTTTGGCTGAAGGCTGACCAGGGACACAGCACGGGGGCTGAGATAAGCCTCTGAGCCTGGGGCAGCTGGTTGTGTGGGTAATAAACCCAGCGGGAACCAGCTCTCCGATTTGCTGACGGGATCATGCAAGTGAAAGTAATAGGCAGTTTATAGAAGTGCTATAGAAATGCAAGGGGTGTCTTGTTGTTATTGTTTGTTTAGAGGATGTTAGAAGTTAGCCCCACCTGCCTAGAATTCATCCACGTTCCTCCACCTCCACCACCCTCTACCTTTGTCTACGCAGCCCCATTTCATCCTCCTGTCCTGACCACCTGACCCATCTTCCTGATTCCCGTGGGCCCTCCGATGGTCCCTGCTCTGCACAGCAGCCAAAACGACCTTCTAAAGACTGTCTACTACTACAAACCCTCTGAGGGCCACTTGCTGCCCTTAGAGTAAAACTCAGGCTCCCTCCCCTAGCCTCAGGACCCCCTTATCACTCTCCACCTCTTCCTTACTCTGCTTTATCCAGGCTGGTCTGCCTTCGCTGGGCACACCAAGCATCCTCCTGCCTCAGGGCCTTTGTACTAGCTGCGCCTTCGGCCTAAAGTGCCTCTCTCCCAGATTTTCATCTGTTTAGATTCTTCTTGTCATTTGGAGTTCAGCTCCAGCGTCTTCTCGTCACATTCCTTGAATATCCAACGCGACGTAGACCTTCCAAGCCATTCTCTGTCTTTTTCAAGAGTAACTTTGCAAGTGGGATCCTAGGGGGCAATCAGCAAGTGGGGGAGAGTGCTCCTGGCATCTGGTGGGCAGAGGCCATAGAAGCTGCTAAACGCCATATGTTATTCAGGGCAGCCCCACGGCAAAGAACTCTCTGGCCCAACACGTCAGAGGCTGAGAAACAAAATGTGTAAAGTTGAGAAACCCTGGTATAATCCCATAAAATAAATTTGCTCAGAATAACATGATGATAAAAATCACTCTTTAAATCTTAACATGAGTTTCAAGACACATCTGCCCTCTGTCAAGGCACTAATTAGCATTTGACTCACTATTTTAAAAAAGAGCTAACCGTCCAACCAATCTTTACCATCCACCAGAATCACAGCAAAGATATACCTACCATAAAATATCCCATGTGCTCACTTTCCTCTAACCCTTGTTTCCATCATCCAAGGTTCTGATGACGTCATAAGGATACCATTATATTACAGAGCTTTCTAAATGGAATGCCTGGAAGGGCTTTGGCAGTGACTCCCTGGCCATTGGAATAGATCTGGCTTGACCTGTGCTCTCCATTATGACCAGTAAACTGATGAAGAGGCGGACCTAACCAGCCTCTTACCTAAGCACCAAGCCTGTCATCCAGGCTGAAGTGCGGCGGTGCGATCCCAGCTCGCTACAGCCTCGATTTCCTGGGCTCAAGCGATCCTCAAGCCTCAGCCCCCCAAGTAACTGGGGCTATAGGTACGTGCCACTACGCCTAGCTAATTTTTAAATATTTTGTAGAGACAGGGTCTCACTATGTGGCCTAGGCTTGTCTTGAGCTCCTGGGCTTCAGCAATCTCCCTGCTTCAGCCTCCCAAAGTACTTGGATTACAGGCATAAGCCACCGTGCCCAACTAGCACCACTTTTCTGAGCCTAGTACAGGAAAGCACTGACCTCGAGGGCTTGAAGGAGAAACTGAGTGAGCAATCAGGTTCTCCTCACCTTTGCCTACTGTTTGATTCTGAACCTACACCACATATGTAAAGATTCCACTGACTATACACTCTATTGTTGGCAGAGACGTTTCTGGTCCTGTGGTAGGTATTTAAGATGCAAACTGAAGCTTGCTGAACTGCTAGCTTAATAAGATATCCAATTATTAGACAAAAAACAAAAAAAACAAAAAAAACAAGCAACGAAGCAATATGAGATGATAATCCCCACAAATTTGTTTTCCCCATTTTCTGCATTTGTGGCTTCAAACAGCTCTCTGGTATCTCATAATAAGTGATCCTTGGAAAGCCATGTTGATAGGCTTATGAAGAGGAATTGATCAGCAATGAAGTTCTCCTCCAAAACAGTTGTATGGATCACATGAAAGACCTGTTTGTCCATTCAGCCACTCAGCGAACGTTTACTGCACACCCATTACATGTGAGGCATGTCTGAGGCACTGAGTACACACCAGTAAATGAAGCCGATACAACCTCACAATGTTTCCAGTCCAGAGGGTTTGGGCACTGAATCGATTGTGCATTTTAAACTCAGGCTTATTATTAAAACTGTTGTATTTTCAGCCACCTCTTTTCTTTTTTTTTTATCGTTTTATTAATTTTTTTTTTTTTTAAAGATGAGGTCTTGCTACGTTGCCCAGACTAGTCTCGAACTCCTGGGCTCAAGCAATCCTCCCACCTCGGCCTCCCAAAGTGCAGGGATTATAGGCATGAGCCACTGTGCCCAGCCTTTCCTTTTCTTATTCCTCATAGAACATCTATGCCTTCCACTGCTGGAAGCCAGTGAGTCGCTCTAAATAGTGAGGACAAATCAGCAGGACAAATCAGCACCAACCTCCTTCCATTGATGGGGAGAGAACAATTGACCACAAGTTCCAACATAGCCAAAGGCAGGACCCTCACCTGCAAGGGGGGTGCTGGGAGTGGACAATGGGCAAGGTGGGGAGGGGCCAGGTTACACATCAATGTACATTCTGCTGATAAATTGTTGAGAGACACCCCAGAAGAAAAGGACCTGAATCTAGGGTGGATAGTTGTGATTTCTTTTTCATTCTAAAGTAATATTCATTTTCTTACTTAAATTCCTTTTTTTGTTTGTTTGTTTTCCTTAAAGAAGATCCTCAAAATCGTATAAGCTTCAGAACCCACAAAACCTGGTTGAGCCTTGGGTGAATGTTTAGAGATTTGAGGAGGAAGACAAATAACCTCCTCTGCTAGGCAGAAGCATGCTCCTTACCCCCTACCCCCCCAAAGACGCCCATGTCCTAATCCCTGAAACCTGTGAAAATGTCTTACATGGCAAAAGGGTCTTTGCTGATGTGATTAAATTAAGGATCTTGAGATGAAGAGATTATGCTGGATTATGTGGGTGGCCCCACGTAATCACAAGTTTCTTATAAGGAAAAAGAGGGGATCAGCAGAGTCAGACCAAAAGGAAGAGATGTGACCATGAAAGCAGAGGCTGGCGTGATGCAACCATGAGCCAAGGAATGCAGGTGACCTCTAAAAGCTGGACAAGGCAAGGAAATGGACTTTCCCTGCAGCCTCCGGAAGGAAGGCAGACTTGCAGACACCTTGATTTTTAGGAATTTTGACCTCCAGAACCATAAGACAATAAATTTGTATTTTTCTTTTTTTTTTTTTTTTTGAGTCAGGGCTTCATTCTGTCACCCAGGCTGGAATACAGGGGTGTGATCCCAGCTCACCACAGACTTGACCTCCTGGAATCAAGTGATCCTTCCGCCTCAGCCTCCCAAGTACCTGGGACTACAGACATGCACCCCATGACTGATTAATTTTTTGGTTTTTTGTAGAGATGCAGTCTCACTATGTTGCCTAGGCTGGTCTCGAACTCTTAGGTTTAAGCAATCCTCTCACCTCAGCCTCCCAATTTGCTGGGATTATAGGTGTCAGCCACCATGCCCGACCAGATTTGTATTGTTCTAAGTCTTTACACTTGGGGTCAATTGCTACACCAGGTCCTTGTCCATTGTCTTTACTAAGCAAGACTGACCACATAAGTGGTGGGGCCTGATGCAAAATGAAAATGGGAAGCCCTTTGTTCAAAAGCAGGAAAAAAATGCCGTTAAAGGAGCTAGAGGCCAGGTTCAGTGGCTCAGCCTGTCATTCCAGCACTTTGGGAGGCTGAGGTGAGTGGATTGCCTGACCTACCCGGGCAACTTGGCGAGACCTCGTCTCTACAATAAATAAATAAATAGCCAGGTGTGGTAGCATGTGCCTGTAGTTCCAGCTACTTGGAAGGCTGAGGTGGAAGGATCACCAGAGCCCAGCAGGTCAAAGCTGGGGAGGCCATAAGTGTGCCACCGCACTCCAGCCTGGGTGACGGAGTGAGACTCCAACTCAAAAAAAAAAAGAAGTTAGAATATAAAGCCTTTTCCTTTCTTCTGACAATGAGCAGACTCCATTGTCCCATCAGACTTTGCTTACAAAACACAAGTTCAAAGATAAAATTATCAGGAATCTCAGGATGTGATGACAAAGCATCAAACAAGCCCGGTTCCTTCTGCACATGGGGTGCTGTGTGACTGTCCACACCACGGGCCAGTGAAACCAGTCATGTCCCTGGGTGAGGTGGCAGGTGAAGAAGGCCACTGTATCAAAATTGGAACATCAAGCCAGGCACAGTGGCTCACGCTATAATCCCAGCACGTTGGGAGACTGAGGCGTAGGGATTGCTTGATCCCAGGCATTTGAGACCAGCCTGGGCAACATAGTGAGAGCTCATCTCTACAAAAAATAAAAAAATTAACCAGGCGTGGTGGTACATGCTTGTAGTTCCAGCTACTCAGAATATTGGAAGTATCACCAGAGCCCAGGAGGTCAAGACTGTAAGAGCGGTGATGGTGGTGGTCATGTCACTGCCCACTAGCCTGGGCAACAGAGTGAGACTCCAACTCAAAACAACAACAAAAATAGGAACATCAGGAAAGGGTTGATTATTCTGCAAAAAATGTCCAGTAGAAGGTTCTGGATGGAAGGAAAGCACAAGCAAGACCCACGGGCAGAGCCAAAGGTCTAATTTAAGCCAGCCCAGGGTGGGAAGCAGTAGAAAATCCCAGGAGCCTGGAAATAGAGATTGGACACCCTGCCAGGGGAGCCTGGGGTTTGGGAAGGAGGAATTCCAAATCCTAGCTGGAATGAGGGGCCAGGCGAGGAAAAAAGCAAGACCATCTCAGCAATCAGAAACAAGTAGGCCAGTATCTGGGGTCTGGGGCCTCCAAGTTCTCTAGGGGTGTAAGGAATGGTTAAGAATTGAAAAACAAAAACTAGATATTGGATCAAAAGGAAAAAAAACTGTAGAAATTCAAATTAATAAATGTTTAAATGTCTATGAAACCTTGTTAAGTGTTGACTTTGGCATTCATAAAAATTTAATTGCATTCGAAAAACAATCTGAGGCTTAGCTTTTCTCACTTCAAGACAATTCCTAAGTATGCATAGTGATGGCCAAGAAATCAAAGCCAACCATAAATTAAATATGCTTAGAGCCAAATAATTTCAAAAGCAAAATTATAAAAGTTTTTCTGATTATTTTATAAGGAACAAAATCACTCAATGTAGAATGTGGGAATATTTTAATATGTTTGGTTCAATATGAGATGAGTCCTCAAAAAGCAGGCGGTTTGGGGGGGCCTACTAGGATCCTAAGAGACCCCAGGGGAATGGGGAAGGACCTGGATCCCAAGACACTTGATTCCTCTCTCAGACTGGGGGCAGAAACGAAACTCAACCCATGTGAGTTAGCTGGGGCTCATGAGGGCTGAGGATAGGAACAGGGAAAGGGTAGATGGGCCTTCCAGGAGAGGGGTGGTCTCTAGCTGTCACCATTCCCTTCTTAGGTCATGCAGAAAATGGGATGGTGGGGAGAGAAACCTGTGGAAAGCAGAGAAGAGACACCCACTGAGGTGCAGAGAGACAAGGCAGAGCTGGTCCCTCAACTGTCCACAGTCAAGTGAGACCCCAAGGTTCTCCAGACCCCACCAGTCCAAGCTGGGGGGGGAGCAAGGCCGGAAATGTGTGGCTGCTATGTGAGATCATCTGAGAAGCCCTGTGCAGTGGGTTGAATAGTGGCCCCCAAAAGAGATGCTCAAACCCCAAAGTAACCCTGTATTCATGAATGGCCTTTGCAGGTGTAATTAAATTAAAGATATTGAGATGAGAGTATCCTGGATTAACCAGGGAGGCCTGAAATCCAATGACACAGGTACTCGTAAGAGATGGAAGCAGGGAAGACAGGGACACCGAGCAAAGGAGAAGGCCATGAAACATGGAAGCCTAGATGGAGTGAGGCGGCCACAAGCCAAGGAACACTCGCAGCCACCTGAAGCCAGAAGAGGCAAGGAAGGATGGAGTCTGCTGGAGTCTTCAGAGAGAGGATGACACCTTGATTTTGGACTTCTGGTCTTCAGAACTCTGAGAGAATGCATTTCTATGGTTGTAAGCCACCTAGTTTGTGGTATTGAGTAGCATTTTGCTACAGCAGCGCTAGGAAAGGAATACAGCCTGACTCCTAATGTTTCTGCCACAAGGAAAGCGAGGACACCTCGAAGCACAAGAAATTGCCCTGAACACTTATACACTGCCGGTGGGAGTGTAAACTAGTACAGCCTCTGTGGAAAACAGTGTGGCGATTCCTAAAAGATCTAAAAATTGACCTTCCATACAACCCCACAATCCTCCTACTGGGAACATACCCAGAAGAACTCAAATCATTCTATGCACACGTATGTTTATCGCAGCATTGTTCATAATAGCAAGAACATGGAACCAACCATGCTGCCCATCAAAAGAGGACTGGATAAAAAAAAATGTGGTACAAGCCGGGCTCGGTGGCTCAGCCTGTAATCCCGTGCCTTGGGAGGCTGAGGTGAGTGGAATGCCTGAGCCCGCGGGTTCGAGACCCGCCTGGGCAACTTGGCGAGACCTCATCTCTACAATAAATCAAAAAAATTAGCCAGGTGTGGTAGTGCACGCCTGTAGTTCCAGCTACTTGGAAGGCTGAGGCGGAAGGATCGCTGGAGCCCAGCAGGTTGAGGCCCGGCCACCGCACTCCAGTCTGGGCAACAGAGTGAGACTCCAACTCAAAAAAAAAAAAAAAAAATGTGGTACATATACATGATGGAATATTATGCAACCATAAAGAAGGACAAAATCATGAACTTCACAGCAACTTGGATGGATTTAGAGTCTATAATACTGAGTGATCTATCACAGAAACAAAGAACTGAGTTTCACATGTTCCCACTCATCAGCGGACCTTGAACAATTATTGTAATACTATAAGAAAAGGATTGGCAGTAGTGGGAAACTGCCGGGGTAGGGGGGAGATGGAATTGGCATAGTGGGAATCTGCCTGGGGGGCACACCTCATCAACAAGGGCACCTGCATAACGAACATTTGTATACCTAGCCCTGGATTGTACCCTACATCTTTAAAATACAAAAAAAAGAAAGAAATTGCTCTGAGCAAAATACTCAGTGATACCTTTCGCTCTGCCCTCCCACATCAGGAGGAAGGCTGCACAGGTAGACAGGTGCATGAATCTCCCGACCTCCAGACGGGCGCCCCACTTTCCTGAATGGTCTATCTACTTTCTGGAAGGAGCTCACTTTCCGTTGTCCTGCCAGTCTTTCTGCTGGTCTCCTTAACTCCCACACCCCTCCACCTCCAACTTCCAACCCCTGCCCTCTGCCACAACAAACCACCGTGGGGAAAGTTCATCAGGAAACACATCATTTTAAATTTTTCCCCAAAGAATTTCTATGAAGGGTGAATACATAGTAAAATATCTCTTGGCCCAAAAGCCTTCTCAGAAGCCTGAGTTCTTGCTCAGAAAAACCTTCCTTTGGGTCTGTGGGTTGGCACATGACAGCGCTCAAGTGGGCATGAAGGGAGGGCTCTGTCACTTAAGCCATGGATGTCCTTGGACTTGACGACCCGCCAGCTTCTGCCCGGGGCAGCGGTAGTGACAGAAAGCAATAAAGTAAGGAGCACACAGGCAGTGACAAGGACACAGGCAGACAAGGAATTGGGGCTCAGCCGTGTAAGCCCTGATTTGGCCAATAACTCACTGAATGACCTTTTCCCCTCTGACCTGTGAAATGCAGGAGTCGGCCCTGGTGAGTTCCAAGGCCCCTTTTCTAGGGTGGGTGCTCTGACTCTCTGATTTATGGCCTCAGCAAAACAGTGCCAGGTCACAGATTGGAAGTGTACAGTTTGGAATCTGGAACTGAGGCTGTATCCAATTTAAGGTGTTCTTTTGTCTCCTTAATTTTAAAAACAAACCAAAACCAGCTCTCTGTGCTAATAGGAGACCATCTCAACCTCATAGGAAGACAGCCAGGGCTGACCCAGTTTGCACTGGGCTTGCTATGGTCTGAATTGTGCCTCATAGACTCTTAAATTTCTGTGTTGAAATCCTAACACCCGGTGCCTCTGCTTTTGACCTTATTTGGAGAGAAGGCCTTTAAGGAGGGCAATCAGGTTAAGGTAGGTTATTAGGGTAGGCCCTAATGCAATATGACTGCTGTCTTTATTTAAAAAAAAAAGAAAGAAAGAAAGGCAACTTGGACACAGATCTGCATAAACGGAAGATAGCATGAAGAAACATGGAAAGGAAATAGCTGTCTAAAAGCCAAGGAGAGAGGCCTGGGACAGACTTCTCCCTCACAGCCTCAAAGGAGCCAACTTGGTTTTGGATTTCTGGGCTCCTAAATTGTGAGACGATAAACTTCTGTTGCTAAAGTCATCCAGTCTATGGTACTCTGTTAAGGCAGTCCCGGCTGGCGAATATAATGATGGTGGCTTCCACCAGAGAATTTAGTGCTGGAGAGAACCTCTAAGAACATCTGGTCCAAGCCCTTCTCTTCACAGATGGAGGCACCCACATCTCCCATTGGCCCCATTTCTCCCACGTTCCACACGTTTATGAGTCTCTAATCACCTTAGGCTGTTGGATTAGAGTCATAGCTTTGCAGCTCAACCATAAACATGATTATTGTAATCAAGACTACAGGGAAACTGGTCAGAATACCAAAGCTAATAAAAATGTTTCAACGACTCTCCAAGCACACCCTCTAGCAAACAGCTGACATTCCAGCCCAAGTCTTGACACAGCCTGAAAGAGAGGTGTGCATGCTACAGTTAGTTTCATGGTAAGACTCTAAAACTATTTTAAATAATATGTAATTGAGACTTTGCACAGATTCACATTGGCCTTTAACCTGAAGTCGTCATCACTGGCAAGTCCTGCCGCATATTCAGGAAAGCTCAACAGGCCTACAACAGATAATAATACAGACAGAAAGCCTTATACATAAAAGGCACTCCCCAAAAAAATCATCTGTCTCATTAAATTGAATGATGAGGCCCTGCAAGTTGCCCTGTGCCCTCCAGTCCCACTAAGAGAGTTGACTCATCAATATGATTTCCCAGGTACTCGCTTAACAAAACTATTCAAAATATAAGGGAAAAAAAGATATTGATCACCTTAATGTTCAACAAATGAAGGTTAGTTAAATAAATTACTGAGCACAAATGCGCTTGTATGCAGTTAGCTAAATGATAAATACCATGGCATTATGGGAAATACTTTTTTAAAATCAGATTTTGTGAAAAAAGCAATATCCAAAAACATATACCATTTGTTATTGCAATGGTAAAAAAAAAATGCAAGTAACAAGATTGGAAGGGAATTCACACCAATTAAGGTAGTTAGATGAGCGTATAGGTTCCCCCCCTTCTCTAATGTTATGTTCCTCTTAACATTTAAATATATCTTAAAAAGTTATATAAAAAGGTTGAATACAGAAAATAAGGCTCATTTAACTTAAACAATAACACCTAAAGTCAGTAGTGAAACCCAATCAAGAATCCTGGACTCCTAAATTTCAGCACGAGACTCTCAATAAAATAAACTCTCTGTGCTTACATCTGAAGCCATCTGGATGTTTAAAACACCCGGCTCTTTGCAAAGCCCGTTTCCCTTGAAATTTTCCACAACTGGTTTTAATCAATCATTTCCCAAGAATTTTCTTCACCTCATTAGTTCTTCGGCAGGCCAGCTGCGGAGTGAGGCCGTTTCCCTGTGATGAGAACCGGAGGCCTCAGGACCCTCCCTTGCTCCCTCCCTCCCATATGCACGGGGGTCCTCCTCGGAGCTCCTGGGGCCCACCTGTCACCACCAGGCCAGCCTCTCACACTACGGCTCATGTCTCTTCCCTACCAGTTTCATAGACAGATGGTTGGTGGGGCCAATGGCTCAGACAGGACATCTGAGCTCTGAACCTACAGACCCATGGACTCCCACTGCCCACCAGAGGCCCCCTTTCTGTGGCAATCCAAATGCTGCTTAGATACTCCCAGGGAACACCAAGTTCAGAGGAAAGCGTCTAAGCCTAAGACTCTTTATTTCTCCCTCCAGCCCCAGAAAAGTATAAAAAGTGGGGCTTTCCACGGGGCCCCTGACTCACACCCAACGCTGCAGTCAGGGTTGGCCACCTGCAGTTGGACTTTAGAATGCAGCCTCCCAAGATGCCTGCTTCTGGGGTTGAAAAGCCTATGTGGAGCTCTTCGAAAACCTTCTATAGCCATAGTGGAAAAGCACTTTCCAGTCCATTTTAATACCAAAATCCAGTTTATATTAATTTCAACAAGCGCTGATTATCTAGCAGGTAAGCAGCTCTGTGCTAACTGTAAGTTACCTGTTATTATTTCTCTAAATCCACTGCTACGGTCTTGATATCCTCTCCCAAACTTGTGTTAAAACGTAATCCCCAACCCTCACAATCTCGAGGTGGAGACTGTGAGAGGTGATTGGATCGTCGTGGATTGAGGGGTTGTCATGGGAGAGGAATGGATGGCTTTATGAGGAGAGGAAGAGAGACCCGAGTTAGCACCCAAGTACACTTAGCCCCTCGCCACATGATACTCTGTGCCACCTCAGGACCCTGTGCACAGTCCCCACCAGGAAGAAGGCTCTTACCAGTTTCAGCCCTTCGACCCTGGACTTCTCAGACTCTGTCGCTGTAAGAAAGAAATTCCTTTTCTTTATAAGTAACTCAGTTTCAGATCATCTGTTATAAGCAACAGAAAATGGACTGATGACCTTGAACAATTATGATACTATAAGAAAGGGACTGGCAGTAGTGGGAAACTGTCAGGGGAAGGGTGGGGGATTGGCAGTTGAGGGAAACTGCTGGGGGAGGAGGCACACCTCATCAACAAGGGTACCTGCATAATCAACGTTTGTATACCTAACCCTGAATTGTACCCCACATCTTTATAATAATAATTAAAAATAAACAAATTAAATAAAAAAAAGAAAAAGAAAATGGACTTATGTATCCCCCCCCAAAAATGGTTTGTCAAGTAAATGTGTTAGAGTTTTTTTTCTCCATTTTTTATTCATCAAAAACACACTGATGTCGCTGTCAATCAGAGCTTCAGATCAGAATGAAATACCAGAGCTGCAGAGCTGAGAGGCTGTCACTCCAGCTGAATACAAAGAAATTGGATTTTAATTTGCCTTTGCTTCGTTCCGCTTTTGGAAATATTAATAATTGATAAGTGTGATGCTAGGCAGTCTCTTCAAGCTCAGGAACCCAAGGCTGGAAGTCACGGCTACAAGGGGTGAAGAATAAATGAAACACACAGCCCTTGGCTTTGAGAACAAAGGAAAACAATAATGTAACTATCTCCTTGCAAAACCGTTAATTACATAAGCAGCTCCCCAACCCTTGCCCACTGCTGGTCTAACATGTATACCAATTAGATTTTTCAGCCCTCCAGGGAATCACAATGAATGTGCATTATCCCTCTGGTGAACAGAAAAGACACCTAATAAGTATTTGTGAAATAAATGAACGGTGACCCACAGTCTCTTAAGACAATTAATTTTTACAGTGCATACTCCTAGGCAAGACTTCTGGTACCTGATCTCACAACACCTCAGCCCAAAATCAATCTAAGGAGTAAGTGCCGTTGCTGTTCCAGAAGGTGGGCGAGATGTTTGGTGGTCAGCACGGCAGGGAGCTTACCCCGAGATGCTCTCCTCTCTTAATGCCCATTCAGCCTTCTCTTGAAGACATTTTCCCATCTTTGAGCCCTTGCTGAGCCAGACTGTGGTCACTACTCACTCGGACACCAGTGCCACTGATGAAATGACAGAAGTCCTAAAACAGAGATCATTAAGGGCTAGAAGAGTGTAGGGGGAGGTGGGGAGGGCAGGATCCCTATAGGGCCTGATGGATGTGGGTGGGCAGAGAGGAAAGGAGAGGGCAGTCTGGATGGGGAGACCAGTTTAAACAACGGTGCTGCAAGAGAAAGGAACCAGGAGTGTGGCCGGCTACACAGAAACTGGCCAAGCCATCATAGAGGGGAGATTTCGATGGCATGCCTGCTGATTACTCTAATTCATCTGCAAATCCATACCCACCAGATCTTCTAATCCATCTAGCATTGTAGCCCTTCATCATACAAAATTATGGACTCAAAAAAAGATTTATGTATGTTTCTCACCCACTGAAAATACAAGCTACTTGGAAATATCTCCCACTTTTTTTTTCTATCCAGCGCAAAACTGATTTCCTTGAGGGCAAACACCTTGAGAACTGTATGAGTCAGAAAATACTGAAAGTTTCAGAGGAGGAGTGTGGCCTGCTCAAAGGAAGAGTTGGAGAAGAATCTGGAAGCTGTGGTTAGCAGGGTCAAGGGCGAGAAAAGACTAGATTTGAGGGGCCTTTTGGTGGAAAATACAGATCACAAATGGAAGACAACAAACATAACCATTCTGGTAACAAGAAATGTGCCCTAATGTTAGGCAGTGGGCATAACATATCTGTTTCTATTTCCAGACTAGGAGAGAAACTTTTTTTTTTTTAGTCAGAATCTCACTGTGTCACCCAGGCTGGAGTGCAGTGGCACAATCACAGCTCGCTGCAGCCTTGAACTCCTGAGCTCAGATAATCTTTCTGCCTCAGCCTTCAGAGTAGCTGGGACTACAGGCATATGCCACCACTCCCAGCTAATTGTTTTGTACAGAAGAGGTCTCACTATGTTGTCCAGACTGGTCGCAAACTCAAGCAATTCTCTCACCTCAGCCTCTCAAAGTGCTAGGGTTACAGGTGTGAACCACCACGACCAGCCGAGAGGCTTAAAATAACTAAGTAAATCAAACATCTTTCATGAGTCCCCTCAAAGCCTTCCTCATGAAAGGCCGCTCGAAAGGTTCAACCTTATCTGGCCCCCGAGGATACCGTGGGGCTTGATAGAGTGGCAAACTATTCTGGTTTACACAGGACTGAGGGGTTTCCTGGGATGCGGGACTCTGGCCTTTTATCGGAACAGTTCTGGGCAAACCAGGACGAGTTGGTCACGCTACACCACATCACATGTGTGAAGGAAAGCTGGTCGTTAATGCCCAGGGTTTTGCAAAGGGTTTTCCCATCACCCACATTTAAAAGAGCGGTGGCAGCCGGGCTCGGTGGCTCAGCCTGTCATCCCAGCACTTCGGGAGGGCGAGGCGAGTGGATTGCCTGAGCCCACAGGTTCAAGACCAGCCCAGGCAACTTGGCAAGACCTCGTCTCTACAATACATCAACAATCAGCCTGGCGTGGTAGCGCGCGCCTGTAGTTCCGGCTACTTGAAAGGCTGAGGCGGAAGGATCGCTTGAGCCCAGCAGGTCAACGCTGGGGTGGCCATGAGTGTGCCACTGCACTCTAGCCTGGGTGACGGAGTGAGACTCCAACAACAAAAAATAAATAAATAACTAAATAAGCAAGCCGGGCTCGGTGGCTCAGCCTGTAATCCCGCGCCTTTGGGAGGCTGAGGTGAGCGGATTGCCTGAGCCCGCGGGTTCGTGACCCGCCTGGGCAAGCAAGACCTCATCTCTACAATAAATCAAAAAAATGAGCCGGGTGTGGTAGCAGGCGCCTGTAGTTCCAGCTACTTGGAAGGATCGCCGGAGCCCAGCGGGTCGAGGCTGCGGTGGCCGGGAGCGGCCACTGCACTCCAGTCTGGGCGACAGAGTGAGACTCCA